>BHEV01010054.1:13853-59576 GCA_004319985.1 Emydocephalus ijimae | reverse complement strand
ATGGCACCACTTTGAATCTCCTGCGATTAGTTTCCACCAATCGCGGGGGATTCGTTACGGGCCAATCAGTGTGGCTCGCTCAGCCAATGAGATCACCATGCGCTTTGGCCAATCACAGCGTGGCGCTTGCAAGTATGCTAATGACTGTACAGAACAAGAAGTTTTAAAGTTGCCAAGTTTGGAGAACTCTGATCTAAAACGAGTGAAGAGAAGAGTAACAAAGATGATTAGGGGATTGGAGGCTAAAACATATAAAGAATGGTTGCTGAGATTGCTGGAATAATGAAAAGAAGGGGTGATATGATAGCAGTGCTCCAATATTTGAGGGGCTACCACAAAGATCAGGGAGTCAAGTTATTCTCCAAAGCATCTGAGGGTAGGACAAGAAGCAATGGAGGGAAATTCATCAAGGAGAGATCCAACCTAGAATTAAGAAGAAATTTCCTGCCAGTTAGAACAATTAACTAATGGAACAACTTGCCTCCAGAAGCTGTGAATGCTCCAACACTGAAAGTTTTTATGAAGCGANTCCAGAAGCTGTGAATGCTCCAACACTGAAAGTTTTTATGAAGCGATTGGACAACCATTTGTCTGAAATGGTGTAGGGTTTCCTGCCTAAGCAGGGGGTTGGACTAGAAGACCTCCAAGGTCCCTTCCAATTCTATTCTCTTTTTAGGACGGCTCAATGCCCCCAAATTGATACTTTTGAACTGTAGTGCTGAAGAAGATTCTTAAGAGTCCCTTGAATTACAGGGAGATCAAATCAATCATTCCTAAGGAATCCCCCCCCCCTTGGAAGGGCAGATACTGAAACTGAAGGCTTTTGCCACCTAATGAGAAGAGAGAAGACTTGCTGGAAGAGACCCTGATGTTGGGAAAGATTGAAGGCGAAAGAAGGGGGTGGTGGAGGACAAGATGGTGAGATAGTGTCATTGACGCAATGAACATAAGATTGGGCAAACTCCTTGAGAAAGTGGAGGACAGGTGTGCCTGGTGGGCCATGGTCCACAGGATTAAATAAAAATAAAATACAGGCTGAATAGTCAAGACCTTGTTGATGATCCAAACTCTGTCAAGGATCTTGGAGTACTCATTTCTAATGACCTAAGTGCTAGAGCCCATTGTAACTAAATAGCCAAAAAGGCATTAAGAGTTGTTAACCTAATCTTATGAAGCTTTTTCTCTGGTAATATTACACTAATAATTAGAGCATACAAACAATTTGCTCGACCAATACTCAAATACAGCTCATAAGTCTGGAACCCACATTACGTATCTGATATTAACACAGTTGAGAAAGTCCAGAAATATTTCACAAGAAGAGTTCTCCATTCCTCTACTCGTTGCAGAAGACCTTATGCCACCAGACTCGAAATTCTAGACCTAGAAAACCTAGAACTATGCTGCCTTCGGTCCGATCTAAGTATAGTATATAAAATCATACATTTCAATGTCCTACCTGTCAATGAATACTTCAGCTTCAACCATAACAACACAAGAGCATACAATAGATACAAACTCAAGGAGAGGGCGGAACTGGCGTCGTGACGATACGGCATGCGATCTTGGAGGTCTGAGATCGCTGCTGATATCTTTGCTCCTAGACGGTCCAAAGGGATCTAAACCATCCCAAAGAAATGGTGAATGTAAAGAGCGCATCCTGTCAATCCCAGGGACACCACAAAGTACCTGGTAGATACAGGAGAAGTTCTTTTTGCCAGTGGCAAAGAGGCAGCCATTAAAGCTGCTGAAGTTGGGACAGCTCCAAAACGAAAGAGAACGGAAAGAGAAAGTGTGCCAGTTTANAAGTATAGTATATAAAATCATACATTTCAATGTCCTACCTGTCAATGAATACTTCAGCTTCAACCATAACAACACAAGAGCATACAATAGATACAAACTCAAGGAGAGGGCGGAACTGGCGTCGTGACGATACGGCATGCGATCTTGGAGGTCTGAGATCGCTGCTGATATCTTTGCTCCTAGACGGTCCAAAGGGATCTAAACCATCCCAAAGAAATGGTGAATGTAAAGAGCGCATCCTGTCAATCCCAGGGACACCACAAAGTACCTGGTAGATACAGGAGAAGTTCTTTTTGCCAGTGGCAAAGAGGCAGCCATTAAAGCTGCTGAAGTTGGGACAGCTCCAAAACGAAAGAGAACGGAAAGAGAAAGTGTGCCAGTTTAGTGAGAACTTTTTCTTTACTTTAAGATTTGAAAGGACACCCTAAGGAAAAGAAAGAATCTGTAAAAGTTTTGACAGAAGTGATTAAGTGGCGATTTTAAACAGGAAGTCAAAGTAATATTTTTACTTTTTATTTTTTCTCATTTCTGGATTTTCTACACATGATTTTATATTTTGAAACTGGACTTTTTTCTTCTTCTTCTTCCACCTATTCTTTCTCTCCTTTTTGACTTTATAATATTCTAGGCTAGAGACTCCCTTTTAGTCATCTTTTAAAATATCTTTTTCCCTTTTTAATTAATTTTTATTAAATCTTGTTTGGAAAAGGAGGGGGGAAAGTGAAAGCAGAAGAAACTTTGTAACACTGCCAACTAGAGGCTTGGAAATATTCTGTCTCTTTTTTCTCTTGACCAGACAAAGCTGAGAAAGAATTGAGACTTCTTTTCAAGGACATTGCCTGTTTGATAAGATAGAGGGAAGAGCATGGAAGAGTATTATTGCAGGTACTCTTCTGGGTTTCTATCAATAGCTGCAGTCTGGTGTTGAAGTTTATAGGAAAAAAAGGTGATAAGACTCTGGAGAAGAGAGTTATAAATTTTAACAAAAGCTTTGGATAACCAAAAAAGGTGCATTGTGCTCTTTTTACTTTTTTAAAGCTGGGCTATTTCTTACTTTAACAAATCCCCTCCTTACTAGCTTACTTTTTGTAATAATTATTTGGATTTTTGGCCTTTTGGAACTTGTTTTATTCTTTTTTTTTTGTTTTTGAAGTCTAATTTTTACGTTTGCATTTTATTTTAAAGGAAAAGCTTTAGTATTAATGATTTCCTTCCTTTTTTTTTTTTTTTAAGGGAGTAGTCTCCTTTCTTTTTTCTCTCTCCCTCCCTTGTATCTTTTGTTTCTATTTACCTTCCATACTGTTTTTTTTTTGTGGCTTTCTTTTTTTTTTCTTATGCATCCTTTTATACCTGAGACTTTTAAATTTGATTAAGGTGTTGAAGAAGCTTTTCTTTTCTCTTCTTTAGTTTTTTATTTTTTACTTTTCCGCCTTTTTCAGGATTTAACAATTTTTTCTTTTTTGTGTGTGTTTATGGTCTTTTCTTCCATTTTTGAGTTTTTACTACTATCTAACCAATTGGTTGGATTAAGGTATGCAAGAACCTGAAGATTTTTTTTTTTAAATTATTATTGTTGTTGTTATTATTTGGCTTCTTTTTTCCCACTATTTTTACTTGGAATTACAATTGGTTATTTCACAAATGGATTAAGGTCCAGAAGAACCTGAAGATTTTGCATTGTCTGAAATGAGTAGGAAACTAACAGTCCCTGGTTCCTCAACTTCTACTTCTTCCTCTTCACCATCTGGAGGACAACGCTCAATACAGATGATGTTACAGCAAGAAAAAGGACAGGAAAAAGTGACCCTGCAGATGTTTATGCAAGGAATTCAAAATATTCAAATAAGAACAGAGAATATTGAAAAGAGAACAGAGAACATTGAACAAAGAACAGGAAAAACTGATGAAAAGGTGGAGAACATTCAACAAATGATGATGAAGTATGATGAGAGATTCCAAAAAATTGAAGAAGATAAACAAAGAGATAAGAAGATTGGAGATATTGATAGCAGATTAACCATGGCTGAACAAGATAAAAGTGCGATGTTGAGATGGGAGATGGACGGATCAGAATTTAATCTCAGATTCTAAAATATAGAGGAAGAAAAGGGTCAAAACCTAGCTGAGACAATGATAGAAATTTTGGCAGAAGCTTTGGAAATAACTAAAGAGAAGATGATGGATGGAGTAGATGAGGTTTATCGAGTCTTCACAAGATATGCAATGAGAAATAGCTTACCAAGAGAAGTTTGCATCAGATTTACAAAGAAAGCCATTAAAACGCAAATATTGAAAGTGGCAAGAGAGAAAATATTGAAATATAAAGACAAGGAGATTGTGGTCCTGAAACAGGTACCCAGAAGAGTGAGAGAGATGAGAAAAGAATACTGATTTCTGACCAAAATTCTACTTAAAAAAGAGGTGAATTATAGATGGCTGATTCCAGAAAGTTTAATGTTCACATGGCAAGAACAGAGACATAGAATTGACTCAATTGAGAAAGCTGAATTATTTTACACAGAATATTTTGGAGGGAAAGAGGAGGAGGCAAAAAAATAAATTTCACTAATTGAATTCCAAGAGAACTGCCAAATGGCGACTGAAAAAGAAATGGTGCAGTAGGTGGAAAGGTGGAAGTCAAAGAACAACCTGAACCAATATCTAAGAGAGCTGCTAAACCTAAATATAAAATATAACCATGGAAGAGAAAAAACTGATTACAATTAATATAAATGGACTTAACTCAACTGTTAACAGAAGGAAAACTTTCCATAAATTAGATAAATTAAAATTTGATACAATCTGCCTACAAGAAGTACATATCAAAAAGCAACATGAACAATTGCTGATACAGCCAAAATTAGGGAAAATATTTATTTCTTTGACACAATGCAAGAAAAGAGGAGTGGTTTTATACATTAAAGATATTATCCCAGCAAAATTAATCTATACCAATGACAATGGAAGAATACTAAGAACCTGGTGGAAATGGTGAAGAACCTGGTGGAAATGGTGGAAATAATGGACAATAATATGAAAACACTCCTGATTGCAATCTATGCCCCGAATGACAATCAAGAATAATTTTATAAAAAATTACATATGAAAGTAATTGAACTGGACTATGCTAATATAGTTATGATGGGAGATTTTAATGGAATTGTAGATAATAAACTGGACTACACAGCACAGAAAACAACAAAGCAAAACAGAAAGACTCTCCCTAAATCTTTTTTTAAAATGGTAGATGAAATAAATTTAAAAGATACATGGAGAGAAAGAAATGCTAAGACTAAACAATATACCTTCTATTCAAATAGACATTTACCATGGCCCAGAATAGATATGATATGGATGTCAACAGAATTGTTAGCTAATATTCAAGAAATAAATATTGAAACAAGTACTTGGGCAGATCACAACCCAATGACAATTAAATGGAAAAGACAAAGAAGAAGATCCAGATGGATGTTAAACAATAGTATATGAAAGGAAAAAGACTTCACACAGTGGATGGAGAAAGAACTGGCTTTCTTCTTTAGAGACAACAAAAAGAAGGTACATCAATCCAGAATGTATGGGATACAATGAAGGCATATGCCAGAGGCTTGATAATAAACTATACAAGGAAAAGAAATACCATGAAAAGACTAGCCTCTAAGGCATTAGAGGAAGAGTATAAAGGACTTGAAAAAGAGCAACAGAAAATGCCACAGAAAAAGGACATTAAGTTAAAAATGGATATAATTAAACATAAAATGAGTTTAATAGAAAAAGAACTAGCACAGAAAATCAGAGGTGCGAAACAGAACTTTGAAGATGCAAATAAACCAGGTAGATGGTTAGCATATAAATTGAGAAAGGAGAAAGAATCAAGGAAAATATTGCAATTAATAGATGACCAAGGTCAAGATTGCTATGGTAATAAAGAGAAGAAGGAAATTATACGAGACTGTTATGGGAAACTATACACACAAGAATATTG
Source organism: Emydocephalus ijimae (assembly GCA_004319985.1). Classification (NCBI taxonomy): domain Eukaryota; kingdom Metazoa; phylum Chordata; class Lepidosauria; order Squamata; family Elapidae; genus Emydocephalus; species Emydocephalus ijimae. The sequence continues at coordinate 53,785 of BHEV01010054.1, read as the reverse complement.
ATGAGGAAAGAGTCAAACAGTACCTACAGAATGCTAAGTTACCCCAGATATCTAAAGAGATTGAAACAATGTTAGAAAGCAATATAATGATGATGGAGTTAACTGAAGCACTCAAGAAGCAAAATAACGGAAAGGCACCAGGCCCAGACGGACTTGCAGCAGAATTTTACAAAACATTACAAGAGCCGTTGAACCTTCCATTGCTAGAAGTTATGAATGAAGTTATGTTAAAGAAGAAGATACCCAAATCACGGTCAGAAGCTTATATTACACTTGTCCCAAAAGAGGAGGCCGGTCCATTACAAATCAAGAACTATACACCTGTTTCCTTACTAAACGCAGATTATAAAATTTTTGCTTCGATATTGGCAGAAAGACTTAAAAAATACTTAAACAATTTTATCCAATCTGATCAAAATGGATTTCTGCCAAAGAGACAAATTAAAGACAATATGAGAGTAATCTTGGACACTTTGGAATATTACGAGGCAGACCCTGAAAAACAAATGGCTTTGATATTTCTAAATGCACAGAAGGCATTTGATAATGTGAATTGGCGATTCATGTTATTACAGCTGGAACAGATGGGCTTTGGCAAAAAAAATTATTCAAGCAAGAGAAGCTATATATCATAATCAAATGGCAAAGGTAATAATAGAGGGAAAACTGACAGACTCTATTGATAAAATAAAAGGAACAAGACAAGGGTGCCCACTATCACCTCTGTTGTTTGTGTTAACCTTGGAAGTGCTAAACAGAAATATTAGAGAAGAAAAGGATATAAAAGGGATGACATTAAAAAGGAAGAATTTAAGTTGCAAGCATTTGCAGATGATCTGGTTTTCATTTTAGAAGACCCACTAGAAACAGCATCAAAATTGATAGAAATGATAGAGGTATATGGAAATGTGGCTGGTTTGAAAATAAATAAAGATAAAACAAAGATCTTGACAAAGATCTTGACAAAGAATATGCTATCAAGACAAAAGGAATAACTGGTGGATCTATTGAAAATTCAGGTCACGAATAAGATCAAGTACTTGGGGATACATTTGACAGCAAGATGTAGTACACTAAAAGAGAATAATCATATCAAACTTAAGCAGCAGATAGCGCTAGATTTGGCGAAATGGGAAAATTTACAACTGTCATTAATGGGGAGAATATCAACAATCAAGATGAATATACTACCCAGAATTTTATATTTGTTCCAAACAATTCCAGTTAGGCTTGGAAAAGATTATTTTGAAGATTTAAATAAAATTGTGTTGAAATAGATATGGCAAGGTAAGAAAGTGAGAATAAAGTTAAAGCTTTGCAAGATGCCATAATAAGAGGAGGATTTGGTTTGCCTAATTGGGAGTTGTATTATCAAGCTGCAAATTTGATGTGGGTTAAGGAATGGATAACATTAAGAAATACTAGATTGTTGGCATTAGAAGGGCATGATCTGTTGATGAGGTGGCATGCTTTTTTATGGTATAAAGGAACTAAAACACATTTTAGAAGACATTATATACGGGAGTCTCTGTGGTTAAACTGGGAGAAGATTAAAAGACAATGTTATTTGAAAATTCCAGTCTGGCTATCGACTATTGAAGCATTTTCTTATCCTATAATATACAAAAAGGAACAAACAGTTAGATATGGTGAAATATTGAATGAAAAGGGTGAACTTAAATCTATGCAAAAATTAGAGGAACAAGGTATAAAGATGAATTGGTTTTCATATGCGCAAATACATTCAAGGTATGATAAAGATTCTAAAACAGAAGGTTTCTATGATAAACTGACTGATTTAGATAAGATTTTGACAGGTACTGATGAAAAGGTGATTAAAAAATTGTATGGATATTTATTAGAAATTAAACTAGAAGAAGAACAAGTTAAAGAAACAATGATTGCTTGGGGGAAGAATTTTGGATATGGGATTGATCTAGAGAAATGGCAAACATTGTGATCTCAAAATTATAAAATGACAATGTCAACAGCATATAAAGAAAATTTGTATAAGATGTTTTACAGCTGGCATTTCCCCCCGACAAAAATAGCAAGAATGTTCAAGAACAAATCTGAAAAATGTTGGAAATGTCATCAGACAGACACCTGGCTCACCATATGTGGTGGACTTGTGCAGATGCTAAATGTTTTAACAGCGGCTAGGATTGTATTTGCTAAAAACTGGAAAAATGAGAAAATACCATCACAGGAGGAAATCATTAAGAAAATATTGGAATGTGCTGAAATGAGTAGATTTACATTTGAAATCAGAGAACAAGATAATAAACAATTTTATAAAATTTGGGATCTATTCTCTCAATGGTTAGACAATAAAAAATGGTAATGAAATATGTAGATTCTTAGAAAATAATAAATATATAAAGATGTATTCTTTTCTTATTATACCTACAAAATGATTGTAGGATAGATTTGAGATGATAATATGAACTGTCATAAAACAAATTAAGTAAAATATTGATTATTTTGTAAAATATGAATGAATGATTAATTAACAATGATATTAATGTATTTAATATTTGATTGAAAATATGAGAATATATACAATGTAATTGTAATTGAAAACTATGAAATGGAAGCACAAAACAATTTGTAAACCAACCGGCACACTGTATGTATATATATGGAAGATGGCTTGATATTTTTATGTTTTGTTTGTCTATGTTTGTCTTAAAAACCAATAAAAATTAAAAAAAAAATAGATACAAACTCAAGGTTAATCGCATCAAACTTGATTGCAGGAAATACAACTTCAGCAACAGAGTGGTCAATGTCTGGAATACTCTACCTGACTCTGTGGTTTCTTCCCCAAACCTCAAAAACTTTAACCTTAGACTTTCTACTATTGACCTTTCCTAAGAGGTCTGCAGTGGGCGTGCATAAGTGCACCAATTGTGCCTACTGTCCCTGTCCTATTGTTTCATATATATATATAATTTTTCTTATATGTATCCATGTATTCATAACTATGTTTTTACTTATACCTATTATCTTGTAAACAATTGACAAAAATAAATAAAATAAATAAATTATGAAGAGTTAGATATGAATTAGTGAATGAACAATAACAAACTCCTTAGATGACATTATTAAAACCTGCAAGACGGTAGTGTTGTCAAAGCAAATATAGAGACACGAATAGGCGTGCTTTTCAGTTGGCTCCTGTATCTGCCCCATCAAAACACTGATTAACCTTTTAATCCCATTGGCTCTTTGTAATATTATTAAGAGAGCCAGTTTGGTGTAATGGTTAAGGTTCCATCCTAGAAATCAGGAGGCCATGAGTTCTCGTCCCAGCTTAGGCCTAAGCCTAAAAGCCAAATAGGTGACATTGCACCTGGTGGTGGTATTCTACCGGTTCGGCCCAGTTCTAGTGAACCGGTAGCAGCAACGAGTGGTGGAGACTGAACCGGTTCTCTCTGCTGGCTCTGCTGTTGGGCTCACCCACCCACCCCGGTTCCCATATCACCTTTATCCGCTGAATTTGAAGCTCAGCTGCTTTGTGCGGCACAGAAGAGTGGTGCGCGGCAGCTGCTGAAGCGACTGGAATCTTGCCAGCTCGCAGGAGGCGAGTTAGTACTCCTCTACGCCTGCACGAAGTACGCATTTGGCAGGCGCATGCACGCAAAGTGTGTGCACACACGCAAAGCGCGCTCACCAAGCCACGCCCACCGAACCGGTGGTAAAAATATTTGAATCCCACCACTGGCTGCACCAATCACATGAGAACCGGCTGGGTGAATCTGTCCAGCTTACAGGGGGAAATAGAAGGAAGAAGCATAAGGTATGTTCACTTCCTTGATTTATAATTAAAGGTGCAATTTAAAAAAATTCTAATATATAAATCAAGACTTGTGAGACTGAATTATTATTATACAGAATGGACTATAGAACATTGTTTCCTTGGAGGAACTGTAGCTGACAATAAACAATGAAGCAGTATTCTCCTGGTTCTCTCCAAAAGTGAGATATTTTTAGATATCAATCTGGTCTTCTTTATCTAGTTTTCCCCCCCCCCTCCCACTTTGTTCAGGCAGCATTGTAGTTTGAGAAAATTCTGCCTTATATATCCCTTCATCTGAGTGGTTACTATTAAGACTTTGCAGTAAACGGTGGGTTTTGCCATGTGTTCTGGCTGAAAGCATGCAGGAAGTACAGGTAATCCTCGACTTACGGCCACAATTGAGCCCAAAATTTCTGTGGTTAATTGAGACTTCTATGAAGTGAATTTTGCCCATTTTACAACCTTTCTTGCCTCAGTTGTGCCTCAAGTGAATCACTACAGTTGATAAATTAGTAACCAGTTGTTAAGTGAATATGGCTTTGCTTGTCAGAAGGTTGCAAAAACTGATCACAGGACGTTGGGAAACAGCAACGGTCATAAATATTAATCAGTTGCCAAGCATCTCAATTTTGGTCACATGATCATAGGGATACTGGAAAAATTATAACTGTGAAAAACGGTCATGTCATTTTTTTTTCAGTGCCATTGTAACCCTTAAATGAACTGTTGTAAGTCGAGGAGTACCTTTATACGAATGGTTTTCATATGTCCTCTGGGGGCCATAGAAGGAGCGTTCACGTCGCGGTCCCTGTCAGGTACATGTTTACCTGCGAATCCTTCTACCACGCTACACCAACCTATCACCAAACATGGGGTTTGAGCCTGTGCCAGAGCCTGTGTTCTACAGTGGCTGGGAAAAGTGTAGCGACACGAGAGAAGAATATGTCCTCTGTAATATACAGGAAGTGAATTTGCATGACAAGTTGGGAATTAATGCTATAGTAGAAGTTACCAACCACTTCCCAGGGCATACATTCTTCCATTAATCCAGGTAATAAAATATGTGGCAAAGAAAGTTTGGAGAGTGAAGGAAATGTTATAAATCATTCCTGAATACCTAACTGCGCTGTGTACAGCATGGTCCTCAAGACTCAAGCTCCCTTGAAGTAGGGTTTACAGCCATTTATTAGTCTTTAAAGTGCCACAAAATTCTCCATTTCCCAATCAAGAGGACCATAATGCTTAAAATGTCAAACTGGTACCTAAATCAGGGGTATCAAATTCTACTTCATTGAGAGCTGCATCAGGACTGTGTTTGACCTGGGTGTGTGTGCATGGGGCCCCTCAATGTCCCTTGTGTTGGGGGTACCTGTGGTGGCCTGAGCACTCTGCCAGTGAAAACGGTCTCCCGAGCTCCATTTTCAGCTGTGAAGGCCTCCTGCAACCATCTGCCAGTGAAAATGGAACTTAGGAAGGCCATGGCCCTCCTGAACTCTGTTTTCACTGGCAGAGGCACTGTGGACTGGTCCTTTGTTGCTTCTGTTAGATCTGGGGTGCATCGGTTCGAAGGAGACGTGAGACCATCGTAGTGAGTTCAGCTCTTTATTTAGAATAAGGATGGTCTGAGTAATACAAGCCGCGGCATCCCTTCATTTAGGGCTGGCTCGCGGCTCTGCGGCCAATGGCAGCGCTTTGAATCTTCCGCGATCGGCACAGCCAATCGTGGTAGATTCTTAGCACTCCAATCACGGCCGGGGTTTCGACCAATCAGGTCGCTGTCCGTCCGGACCACTCAGTTGTGAGGGTTTGGAGTATGCTAATATAGTACACCCCTCCCCTCTTGGTTTCGTCTGTCGGTGCGTTGTGACGTAGTCGCGCAGGTAGGCGGGGCTTCGCACCTGCCTAGCTGACCTGCGCGGTTCAGTTCTAGTGTGGTCTTCAACCGGTTCGGAGGGATTCTCTGTCGCTCCAGTTCCTTGGGATGGAACCGCCTGGAAGGGTGAGCCGGGCCTTTCCTGGTAGCTCCCTCCCGGTCTACCCAGGCTGGTTGAGCTGCCACTCCTGTTGTTCCCGCCGGATCTTTCCGGACTGGTTGAACTGGCTTGGCTGCTCCTTCCAGGTGAAGATTCTGGTGGTTCGTGCCCTGTTGGTTCTGCGCTTATTGGTGAGTAGGACCGGTTTATTTATGGCTTATTTGTTCTGGGTAGGGGGTGTTCCGCTTGCGCTAGGAGGTTCCCTTTGACTCTTTCTTTAGCGCTTGCCATTTCCCCCCCCCCTTCTAGTTTCTTGCTCGGGTGTATGGTTGTTGTTGTTGGCTATTCTTGACCTTAGTTGGTCGATGTGCCACTTCCAGTTTTTCCCGTCGCTTGTCTCTAATCAGTATGATAAGGGGCCGGTTATTTGCGTGATTGTTGCTGGTACCCAGAGTGGTTCCCCTGAAAGGTTTTTTGCATATACTGTGTCCCCTATGTTAAACCTTCTGTGTTTGCTGGAGGAACCCGGGAGTTTTTCAGGGTTGTATGTCGGATGCATTCTGTCTAGCGTCGACCGTAGTTTCCTGCCCATCATTAGTTCTGCCGGGCTTCTATTTGTGGTTGCGCTAGGTGTGATGTGTTGGATGAGGAGCATTTTATTGATTTTGTCCTGTATGTTGGCTGCTTCTATTTTCTGGATGGCTTTCTTTGTGTATTGGACCATGTGTTCCTCCCACCCGTTCGCTGCCGGGTTTGCTGGCACGGTTAGCGCATGGTGTATGCCTTGGCCTGCCAGAAATTGTTCAAATGCTAGTGCAGTGAACTGGGGCCCATTGTCCGACACTATTACATCTGGCAGGCCGTGTGTGGCAAAGAGTTTGCTCAGTTTCTTTATTACCACCTCTGTTGTGGTAGACTTCATGGTGCTTACCTCCAGCCAGTTGGAGTAAGCATCTACTGTGATAAGGTACATGTGTCCCTTGGTTGGCCCCGTGAAGTCTATGTGAATCCTAGACCACGGGCCTCTTGGTGTTTCCCACTCTTGGGTTGGGGCAGCGGGAGGATTAGGTCTGGATTCTTGGCATTGTTTGCATTTGGCTACCCAGGTTTCGATCTGTTTATCCATTCCTGGCCACCATGTGTAGCTTCTGGCCAGGCTTTTCATCTTGACCATCCCTGGGTGCCCCTCATGCAACATCCCCAATACCTTTTCTTGTAATGTTTCCGGGATTACCATTCTGTCCCCCCAAAGTATGCAGCCCTTCTTGGTAAAAATCCAGTTTGTCTGTTTCGGAAGGGCCTGAATAGTTCGTCCCTGTCCCCTTCCGGCCACCCTTTTCCAGCCCAGCTCAAGACTCACGCCAGCGGCTTGTCTTTATTTGTTTCTCTGGCAATATCTGGCACGGTCACTCGTGGGTTGGATATTGTTTCTATTTGAAGTACCTTTGTCGTGGGTGCTGGGTCGTCCTCCAGGTTGGGCAGGGGTGAGCGGCTCAGGGCGTCTGCATGGGCGATGTCTTTTCCAGGTCTGTGTACCAGCTGATAATCGTATGCTGCTAGGAATTCAGACCCCCTTGTCATTCTTGGTGATAGAATGTTCGGTGTGGCCTTATTCCCTGCCAGTATTCCTAGCAGTGGCTTGTGGTCTGTGATGATTGTAAAAGTCCTACCGTAAAGGTATTCATGAAATTTCTTGACACTGGCGACGACTGCTAGGGCCTCTTTGTCGAGCTGGCTGTAGTTTCTCTCCAGTTTTGAAAGTGTCCTTGATGAGAAAGTGATGGGTGCTTCCTTCCCATCCAGTAGCTGATGGCTGAGGATAGCACCGATCCCGAAGGGTGATGCGTCGCATGTCACTGTTAGCGGCAGGGTCTCGCTGTACTGGATTAGTACCACGTCAGATGTTAACAGGTTCTTTGTGTTGGTGAAGGTGCTCTCTTCCCATGTTCCCCAGGTCCAGGTGGCTGTTTTATCTAATAGCCTATGCAATGGTTCCACCACGGTCATCTTTTTAGATAGGAAGACATTGTAAAAGTTTAACAGTCCCAAGAAAGCCTGTGGCTCCGTTTTGTTTTTGGGTCATGGCACTTCCCTTATGGCTCTCAGTTTCTTTTCCGTGGGGTGGATCCCTTGCTTATCTAGGAGGTACCCTAGAAATTCAACCCTCTCTGCCCATAGTTGGCATTTTCCTTTTTAAACTTTGAGTCCCGAATCTCTGAATTTCTTTAGTACCTCCCTCAACTGGGCTTCCAGTTGTTTTTCATTTTTCGCGGCCACCAGCACGTCGTCAAAGTAGGGCACCACACCCTCTATGCCCTGGAGGAGTCTTTCCATGAGGCTTTGGAAGACCCCGGATGCCACGCTGACTTCAAATTGGAGCCGGTTGCAGCGGAAAGCCCCCCAGTGTGTTATAATGGTTTGGGCTTCTGCGGTTGTGGCGTTGACCGGCAGTTGCTGGTAGGCTTGTGCCAGGTCAAATTTTGCGAAAATCCAGCCTCACCCCAGTGAGTGCAGAAGGTGCTGTACTACTGGGACGGGGTATGCGCTTTGTTGGAGCGCGTGGTTTCGGGTGGCCTTGTAGTCACCACAGATTCTCACGGACCCATCTGCCTTAATGGGGGTGACAATGGGGGTCTCCCACCGGGCGTGATCGATTGGTTCCAGCACCCCTTGCGTGATGAGCTTATCTAGCTGCTTATTGATTTTGGGCTTGAGTGCAAATGGCACTCACCTGGGCTTAAGGCGGATTGGTCCGATGCTCGGGTCTGTATTGAATGAGATAGGGAACCCCCGGTACTTGCCTAGGCTGTCATCGAAGACTTCCCGGAAGTCCCTCACGAGCGCCGCTTCCCAGTCCACCTCTCCGATGTGGTGGATGCCGGTTACTTCGATGCCCAGGGGTGCGAACCACTGCAGTCCCAATAGGCTCGGTCGATCTTGGTCGATGATCGTCAGGGGTAGCACTTCAGTGTGGCCCTTGAAGGTGACTTTGAAATGGCTTCTGCCGACTACAGGGATGCAGTTTCCTTGATATTCTTTGAGAGTTAGTGTTTGGTCTTCGTGGCAATGGATGGTGGGGACCAGGCGCTTGATGGTGTGCCATGAGACCATTGAGAGGAAGGACCCGGAGTCCACCTCCATGTTGCATGGCTGGTCTTCTATCCCCACTGTCACGTATACCTTCCTGGCGTCGCTTGTGGAGGCATGGCCGATGTCGACGGTTTGGTGTGTTTCTTCCATTTGTCTTGCCTCGTGGAGTCACCTGTTCCAACCCTCTCAGCTCCAGCGGTTCTCCGTTTGGCGATCGCGGTTTCTGGTGGGGGTGCTCTCTCGCTGTCGGGGGCTGCCATCTCGTCGCCTGGGGCTGTCCTCTCATCGCCGCGGGCTGTAGTGCCTTTTATTCTGGCACACCTTGGCGATGTGCCCCCGTTTCTCACGATGCCGGCAAATGGCATCAAGAAAATGGCAGTCTGCCCGGGAGTGATTGCCGCTGCAACCGGTGCACTGGAACCTCGACTTACGACCTCGTGGTTCCCGCCGCTCCCGCACTGCTTGAAGGCGGTGGATCTTTTCCTCCTTGTCTTGGTCTCTGAGAAGGAGTTGATGTCGCCATGGTGTGTGGTTGTGTCTCGACGGTCGGGTTCGGGTTGCTTCTTGGGGGTCGAAGTCATCTCGCCAGTCGCCGGTCGTGGTGTGATGCTCGATTGTCGCATCCAAGCCACTGATTTCTTGGTCGCCTCAGCCGCGGCAGCCTCGGTGAGGGCATTGGTGAGGGAGATGTCGCCCTTTGCCATGATGCGGCTTTGGAGGACGGGGTCTCGGAGTCCAAGGATGATGCGGTTTCGCAGTGCCTCGTCCAGATCAGCGAAATCGCACAGGCCGCCCAAGTCTCGGAGTGCCACCATGAAATTGCCAAGCCCCTCACCCTCGCGTTGATCCCACCTGTAGAAGTCGTGCTGCCGGATAAGGATTGGCACGACGGGGGCATAGTAGCTTCGTAGTAGGGATTCGAGGTCGCCCCATTCCATGGTTTTGACGTCCTCTGGTTTGGCCAAGGCTTTGGCCATCTTGAACACTGTGGGCCCGCAGTGTGTGAGAAACATGGCTCGTTTCTTGTGGCCGTTGGCATCCTTAAGATTGCTACTCTCGAGGAACATCTGGAACCTATCGATGTAGGATTCCCAGTCCTCTGTAGCAGGGTTGAAGGGTGTGGGTGGCGAGTTGATGCCTGCTACGGCGTGCTGCTTTGCCACATGCTGGGTGGTCTCCTTGTCTCACGATCCCACCTTTGTCGCCAGTGTTAGATCTGGGGTGGATCGGTTCGAAGGAGACGCGAGACCATCGTAGTGAGTTCAGCTCTTTATTTAGAATAAGGATGGTCTGAGTAATACAAGCCGCGGCATCCCTTCATTTAGGGCTTGCTCGCGGCTCTGTGGCCAATGGCAGCGCTTTGAATCTCCCGCGATCGGCACAGCCAATCGTGGTAGATTCTTAGCACTCCAATCACGGCCGGGGTTTCGACCAATCAGGTCGCTGTCTGTCCGGACCACTCAGTTGTGAGGGTTTGGAGTATGCTAATATAGTACAGTTTCCAAGACGGCCCTTGGGCCTTGAGTTTTATACCCCTGATCTATTTATTTATTTCTCTGTATTTTTCTCTAGCTATTTCTTCAAATATCCTAGGGTAACTGGTATGAAGATTTTCCTCTTTTTCTTTTCCTCCTCACAAAGTCCCACAGCTTGAAATATAATAACAGGAGCGCATGGTGACTCTCCGGTGCTCCTTATAGCTTATTGGTGCTTGATCCCATTCCTGATTTCTGGAAGAAGAGTGAAAATTTGTCACACTATGATTTCTAGATTCTCAATGGGGAGGAAAGGTATAAAATTGAAATATTTCCATCAATTGCCCTTTTCTAAAGATCAATCATCCTTTTGTTGAATTTCTACTGCATAGTTTCCTAGCACACATATTATTTACTCATCTTTCCAAGATCTGAATGTTGAAGAGTCATTCATGAGTCAAGTTGCTATGGAGAAAAACACGCATGATCATCACCCCAACTTACTTTAGCTAGATATAAAAACAAACCCAGTGATTTTATTTGTTTCTCTTAGAAGGAAGTACAGTCTAGAACCATTAACCGGAATTTCTAGATTCTGACAGAGTAGAGATTTAAAATGCTTCTCTGAAATCATTGCTTAATAGGAAGGTATTGGTGATTTATGTGCTAGAAGCAATATTTTAAGAAGAGGTTATTATAGGAATTAAGGGCACATGGCAGACAAAATTAATTTCATCCATTTACTATTTTGTTCCTTTCTCTGATTTTAAGAAGAGATGGTTGCTATGCAACTGAATGAACATTGCATTTTTTCCCTCACACATTGTCTCTAAAAAAAAGTGGTTTAAGTAAAAACAGTGTGCCCCACCTCTCCAGCAGATAAAAACAAGGCAATGCAGCACAATGGTAATATCTCCCTAGGCCAGGGTGTCTTGTTGTGGGATTTGAGTGCCCTCATATGGTGCATTAAAGAAGTGCAGGAAATGTGGAATGCAATTTGGAGCAGCTGTGTACAACCAATCCTTTCCATAGAACATGAAACATAATATAACAGAGTTGGAAGGGATCTTGGAAGTCTTCTAGTCCAATTCCCTGCTCAAGCAGCAAACCCTATACCATTCTGCACAAATGGCTGTTTTTCTTAAAAAAAAAACCTCTAGTGATGAAGCACCCACAACTTCTGAAGGCCAGTTGTTCCACTGGTTAATTGTCCTCATTGTTAGGGAGTTTCCCTTTAGTTCTAGGTTGCTTCTCTCCTTGATTAGTTTCCATCCATTGTTTATTGTCTTGCCCTCTGGTGCTTTGAAAAATAAGTTGACCCCTTCTTCTTTGTGGCAACCCCTGAGATATTGGAATACTGCTGCTGTGTCTCCCCTAGTCCTTATTTTCAGTAGACAAGACTTACACAATTCCTGCAAGTGTTCTTCACATGTTTTAGTCTCCAGTCCCCTATGCCTCAGATGTGAAAAGAATTTGAGACTAGAAATTAAAGGTGTGCCAGAATAGGATACAGATCTCTTTCACCACTGAACTAAAACTTAGAGGTGTAAGGTGTGGAGGATTTGTATCTGAAGAAATGTCCCTGTTGTCTTTGGGAACTACAACTCACAAATGTCTCACCCAATATGTCCAGCATATTTGGATGAACATGCCTGGTTTTACAAAGTATACATATATAGTTGAGGTAGACACAATTGAAGAAAGTTAAAGACCTGTCTACATTCAGTTCTTATAGTGGACTTGTCTCCAAGATTCCTCCTTTTGGCTGGAAATCATTTCAGAGATGACCACACAGAAAATACAGTTGTGTCCAGAATTGGCTCTGTAATTTGTTTTAAGTCAGAATTTAATAACTGCTGTTTGGCCAAATATTGAAAAAATAAAATGATAGCCTTGAATGATTGGTGTTGGTATCTGTGGGTTATTTTGCAAGTTGAAAAATATGATCTTTGGAGGAGCATGAAAGAATCAGGAGACACCAAAGGTTTAATATGGTTACACAACACATAATTAAACTTCAGTATTTGCTACCCTGAGGTCTGGAGCTGGGAACCAACCTGGCTGGCTTCCAAAAGGGTTAGATCAATTCATAGAAGCCAGGGGCATCAACCGCTATTCGGCTTGATGGCAGGATAGTTGCCTCTGAAGGCCATCTACTGGGAGAGAGGTGGACTTTCTTGTGTAGTTAGCCTGCTTCTGTGAGAACAAACTCCTGGAAAAAATGGCACAGCAAGGCACTGCTAATGCTCTTACGAGATGGCCTTGTAGAAGGATTTTTTCAGGTAAACACCAGCTTAGCCCTGAAACGAAGGACGGGTTGAGAAAGAAGCTCAAGATTGCTCTGCCTTGATTCTCTTTGGTATACTAGAGGGAAGGCAGCATTTTTGACAGGCTTTCAAATTTCTATTATTATACTCTTGATATGAAAGGAGAACTCCAGAGATTCATTTGGTGTTTGTTTCCTAACCTGGCTTACCTTGAAGAGCTGATACTAACTCATATTATTCAGGTACCATACAGTTAATCTTAAATACCATATTTTTAAAACTTGGTGGCCTGATTTTTTTTTTCTATATAAATCAAGGCAGTTGCAGCAAGTTCCTTGTGATACCGATTTTCAGTATAAGATGGGTTTGTATACAATGTATACAAACATTGTAAATAAACATTTACACACTTTGTAAAAAGATGAAGGAAATCTTTGAGGGATATTATAGATTATTTCTTTCTTACTGTTTAACAGCAAAGTTAAAGACCTACATAGGGATACTATTTAATGGTTTCTTTACACTCTTGGTGACATTTGCATCTGAATTTAATAGTACAGTTGGTATGTAAAGTGTTTAAAACTTAATTCTAAGGGTTTCTGCTGTCTCTTTAGTGAAAGAAACAGACTTACTTTTGGTAAAAGTAAGTGGTGTCATGTGTGATCATATACAGGCAATCCTTGTCTTATAATCAGAATGGAGCCTGCCCGTTACAGTACAGGAAGTCCTCGATTTACAACAGTTCACTTAGTGACCATTCAAAGTTACAGAGGCACTGAAAAAAGTGAGTTATGACCATTTTCACACTTATGACCATCGCAGCATCCCCATGGTCATGTGATTTACATTAGGATGCTTGGCACTGACTCACATTTATGACGGTTGCAGTGTCTTGGGGTCATGTGATCCCCTTCAGGCAAGCAAAGTCAATGAGGAAAACCAGGTTTACTTAGCAACCATGTTACTAATTTAACAACTGCAGTGATTCAAATGAGGCAAGAAAAGTCATAAAATGGGGCAAAACTCAAATTTCCACTTAGCAACATAAATTTGGGGCTAATCATGGTCGGAAGTTGAGAACTACCTTTAGTAAGGCTTGAAAATTGTAAAGCAGGTCACCTATGTGGCTGATTTGATTTTATGACTTTTCCTTGAAGCAAGTGTTTAGTGAATGCCATAGTCATGAAACAAATCCATTGTTTGCTATGGAGCATTTTTGCCAAAACCAGAAGTAAATGCCGAGTTTTGGCAAAAATGGCATAAATCAGTCATGGGACTGTAGGGTGTTACAAATGGCCATAAATGTGTATTGTTGCCATGCAGAAAAATGTGGTTATGTGACCATGGGAAGAGGTGGCTGGCAGAACTTTGAAAATGGTTGTAAACCTTTTGAGGGTTATGTCCTAATTTCAAAATGACCACCAACTGACCTGTCGTAAGTCAAGGACTACCTGTGATATGCACATAACCTCATTTGTGTCAACCTGAGATAGATCAGCCTCAATCACCAAAGCCATGGATGCTAAAGGTACTTTTATTTTCACAGGGTTTCAATAACAGAATCTTGCAATGTGCTTCAATCTTCCCTGCCTCTATCCTAAAGATACTTTGAGAAGATCAACTCTGAAATGCTTTCTCAAATTACATTTCTGCTTTCAGCTCAAATTTCTTTTATCTGACCATTGTCATGACCCTTCCTCAGAGCCCACTTTCTCCATCTATTCTCAACAGCCATGTCCTTATGTGCAGGTGAAACAGATGAGAAATGGGCAATGGTCATCAGAATGGTCCTCTTTGAGCATCCAAGCCCTTAAAACAAGGAATTGATACTCCCGTTCCTCTTAAGCAATTGCATCTTTCTTAATTCAGAGTTAGCGGAAATCTTATTTAATTGCATCTGATTCAGACAGTCTTGCTTCAAGCCCCTCAAATACTGGAATACTGCTTTCATGTCATCCTTAATTCTTCTTTTCTCTGTACCCAATTCTTACAACCGTTCTTCATATGTTTTTGTCTCCAGGCCCTTAATCATCTTAGTTCTTCTTTGCACTTTTTCCAAAGTCTCAACATTTTTCTGGTAATATGACCAAAGCTGGATGCAATATTCCAGGTGTGGTCTTACTAAGAATTTATAAAGTGGTACTAATCTTCATGTGATTTTGACTCTATGCCTCTGTTTATACAACCAGGGATTACATTAGCTTTTTCAGCTGCCATTGCACAATTTTCAAAACAGGTACATTATAAAATTATGCCCATGAAGGGGAGAATGTTGGGCTATATAAAGCAGTATTTTAATTGTTCTTTGTGTTGTGTAATGTGATGGTGTAATTGCAAGAAGTAGTCCAACAGGATTTACAAATGACAAATGTAGGTTAATCCATAACTAGAGCAAAGTTATTCTTTGACCAGAAGAGGGAGACGTTGAGAAATACAGTTTTGAGGTATAAGAGCTGTAAGTGGCTAAAATAGGTCATCAGGCCTTTATGCAGCTTGTATTGCATGCCTCAGAAACAAATCCTTTTGCTGACAATACAAGGTGTAAAAAACTTATCCTCCCTCTCAATTTCTCCTCTGTATTCCTCTATCTATATTGTACAGCAGCTTAATCTTCTGGGGTTGGAAATGTTACATCCTAGTTTGAAGGCAGACTGGATTGGGGTTAAAATTGGAATGAACCAATAAAATTCTAGAAAATGCATAGAGGAATCATAGTGAGCACTGAGTTCCAGATTAATTTGGTGGTGTAGGAAGCCCTTCCACTCCCTCCCCCTGATTAAAATATTCTTTATTCTTAATATTAAAAAAAAGGCAGAAGAGAATATTTCCCCTAAAGAAGAAATGGAGAAAAATCTTAACAAAAGCAGAAAGGACCTCCAGTCTTCCTGACATAAGAAAATAGCCTCAAGCAGAAGCATGAGGAGGCCAGTCTTCAGGAAATTTTGTATCCATTCAGAAAGACTGGGCAGGGCCAATCTATTAAGCAAAGAAACTCCAAATAAGGAGTCAGCCAAAGCTGACAAGATTAGCTCAGACAAACACCTAGGATTTGCATTTCTTCTTTTGCCTGTAGAGCCAATCATGACCTTTACATGACCCCGTAGGAATCTGGCAGCAACCATTAAAATTTTAAAGATCACATTCTTAGAAAGGAACAGGCATCTCAAACACAAAACCCCAAGGAATGTATAAAAACCCACCTAATCTCAACCCCCATTTTGTCAGCCACCCAAGAAACATGCTGCTGTCACTAGTTCCTGGCTACCAAATAAACAGACTTCCTTTCTTACAGCCTACCTCCTTTTTATTTCCAGCATCTTTCTTCCAGCGTCTTGGAACTGGACCAGATTTTTCTTCCAACAGTAGGAATCTGAACTGAAGGCAGCATCCCTTTGGAAGAATTGCTGTCATAAGCCAGGGCAACGAATCTATTCTCCCTCCAGCTATTTGTGGCCTTGACTTCTGTTATTTCTCACCATTAGCCGTGCTATCCAAACAGAAAGGAAAAATGCTCCAACCACAGAAGGATGGTTTTGGAGAACACCCTTTAAAATATGTGAAAGCTTCCCACAGGTAATTCTTATAACTGCACTCAGCAATTATCAGTAAAGAATCAAGGATAAGGCTGATGACTAAATCAATTTAATACTGTTACCAAAGAAACTCTAAAAACAATGATTAGTAATTGCAGAATCTAGGAATAAAGCCACATTTGGAACAGAGTTTAAATTATATTCCCCTTTTCCCTGCCCTTAGTTGGTTTCTCACCCTGGATTATAAAAGGGATGTGTACCGTGTTTTAATAATGGTCCAATCTGGTCTTGGAGTCTTTGCTTTCAACTGTGCTGGCTTTAGCCGGCTCCAGAGAAAGCCTGGGTAAAGTTAATCCATAATTTTCTTCCTTTAGCACATTATTTTTATTTTCAGAAAATTACTTCATTTGTGTTTTCTGAGCTGTATTAATAATCTCCTTACCCATCCCACAGCTAGGAAATGAAACTTAATAAATATGGAAATTGGTCTTCAAACTAATATTCTGGAGGAAAGGTAGTTAAATGCTAGATGGTGACTTATAATAATTTCCTCTCAATCAGAATTATGGGCATATTGCAATAATATATTGCCAATGTGGTCCAGTGGTTAAGGTACTGTCTTAGGAATCAGGAGACCATGAATTCTAGGACTGCCTTAGGCATGAAAGCCAGCTGGGTGATTTTGGGCCAATCACCAGGAGACCATGAGTTCTAGTTCTGCATTAAGCATAAAAGCTGGCTGAGTGACTTTAGGCCAATCATTCTTTCCAGTCACATCACAGGATTGTTGTTGTGGAGAAAATAGGAGGAAGAAGGAACATAAGGTATGTTTGCTGTCTTATTTATAAAAAATAATAAAAGTTGGATAAAAATCTAATAAATTAGAGGAAAAAATCAATGTACAGCTAGTGAAACAGCTTACAAATCCCGGTTTGCTGGTTTTCTGCTCACAAAATATATTGAATGTTTCAGAGTAATTGGATAGAAATAAAACATCCAAGCCTTAGCTTTAATTAGCTAAGCTGGGAGCAACCCAAAGAACTTATATTGTCTCCCTTGCTTTAATCTACCAACTACCCTCCTGTAGAAGGAAGAAAAAAACCCTCACACCTCCATCACTTCAATACTTTTATTTATATAATACACACACACACAAGTACTGTACACGCCTAACATTTCCCTTCCCCCTCACAGTGTACATATCCCCTCCATATTTCTCTTAATACAAACTCTCTGGACAACAGAGCCAGCCGTAGTCCTGCTTGCACACAGTCCCTGACCTAAAGGTGTTCCGGAGCTTCCACCTTTTGCCACAGGAAGTTAACATGTCTGAGCTGTGCGTAAGTATCTCTGTCAGGAGCACCACCTCCTCCTTCACAACTCAGGTGCCCCTGGAGGTGCCTGGGATGGCAATCCAATGGTTGAGAAGGTAGAAGTAGGTTTGGTGGAAATTTGACATTTCTTAGGCTCCACCCCCTACAAACAGTTGTCCAAAGATGCTGGTTGTCTTTCAATCCCAGCCATTGTCCTTAATCATGTGGTTCAATTCAATTATGAATTTGCCCTCCTTGTATTTCTGGCTAGTCTCAAAGGCCTGTTCCTGTAGAAGAAGAAGAGAAAGGAATGATATGGGTGGAAGCCAACTATTAAGTGGTGCAATTATTTTTACGGAGGGAGGGAGAGGAAAGCACAAAGCAGGAGACTCACATATTTCCATCCAAGGGTGGTCTTGCAGTTTTCACAGTATATATCAGCTACAGCATGCAGGCCCGTCAGCAAAACACGTTCCTCTGCTGGGCCACATCCAACATTCACTCTGTACAGAGCCAAAACAAAACACAAGTTTTGTTAGTTTTAACAGGGCTGTCCTAATCGTTTTCCCAGTATGAGTTCTACTTTGCCTTGAAATCGCTAGCCATGGAAATCAATCAAGGGATGAAATGAAATCAATGGGATTGTTCTTAAGAGCTTGACCCATTGTGGCCAGAACAATGGCTCTATTCCCCTTTGTGGGTGCTTGACAAAGCCCAGGGTTTGGTCTTCAGGTGGGGGGGAAAGTGGGATTTGATTTCCCCAGTTCTGTTCGTTTGGTTTGGAAACACACCAGGGTAAGAACAAGCCCAAAACTTTCCCCCAAAAACCTGGATATGAAGATAGATTTGCATTGTGTCCAGCTTCAGAAGCACAACTCCCAATGAGGGAGGTCAGCCCACAACCCCCATGTGGAAAGGAGGGCTAGGGTTTCTGTTTTGGGGTCTAGTAAGGTCTTTTGAAATACAGTACCACAGAGACATGCTGGAGCTGGGGAGAAAGAAAACCAAAAATAGTTTCTAACCTTACGATGAAAGTGCGATGCACAGACACAAACAAGAGCCTATCTATTCGGACAGGGTCTGGTTAACCTCCAGGCTGTGGTTCTGCTATCAAAATAGCAAAAACTTATGAATACCTGGTTCCTGCAATTCACTTGCAGAATTCATTCATTCCTATGCGGTCACTGGGAAATAACCTTAAACTTGGTGTGAGTTTCAGTTTGGAATGATGTGCCATAGTCCGGAAGTATTTTCAGTTTACTTTGAAGGCCTTTGAATGTCTTTGAATTTTATCTAAATTAACCCTCACATGCACACACATTCCTGCTGGGTTGATTGTTTTGGGAGAAGGAGATTAGCCCTATTAGGTTATCTTTTACTGAAACCTACTACCACCTTCTCTTGTTCTGCTATCTTA
Organism: Emydocephalus ijimae; assembly: GCA_004319985.1. Taxonomy (NCBI): domain Eukaryota; kingdom Metazoa; phylum Chordata; class Lepidosauria; order Squamata; family Elapidae; genus Emydocephalus; species Emydocephalus ijimae. The sequence continues at coordinate 34,915 of BHEV01010054.1, read as the reverse complement.
ATAGCTTAATTGCTTCTGCTTTCCTGTGTTTCAGCTAAGACCCATTAAAAAGACACGATTGTCTCTTCTGCTGGTCCTTCAAGGTATGGATGCCCCAATGGTGGAGGAAGGATTTCAGTGTGAGATCTTTTCTTTCAGGTGGCTAGATTTCACTCAGTAGAGGATTTGAATGAAGTCCTCTCTGCTGTAGATACTAGTACTGACTAAATACTACCTCTATCAATCTTTATTACAGTCACATAATAAAAACATTGAAACAATAGTAGCAAAAAAAATAAAAAGACAGGCAGAATAATACATTGCAATTGGTAGTGGATTAACAATGGGCAGCTAAAGTTTGCCTAACTTTACATACAGCATAGCAGAATTTGGCTGTGTTCAGAGAAACTACTTCATACCGTTCTGATAACAGTAGTTGCACACAAAAAAGACTTAGCATTTCTAAGATACTTTATCAGCAAAGGGGTTATGAACTGAGTCTGTGAGTCCTTATAGAAGATGTAGTATGGCAGGACAAGAGGTGTTACCAGCTCAGTGGGCATTCAGACATAGCAGGGACTTGCTGCTCTTTTGATGGTAAATTAAAGCTCCCATCTCATCTGTCCTGGACACAGATGATGCCACTTAACACAGAGGCCCCCAACCCCTAGGCCACAGCCTACTACCGGGCCACGGCCTGTTCAGAATTGGGCCGCGTGATTGGCTAGCCAAAGTGCACCTGCGCAGCTCAACTTTCGCAAGTGGTTGGCGATTAGGCACTCATGCTTGTGCCTGCCGCCTGCCACTTGTGCAAAGGCTGAATGCATGCATGTGTCCAGCCCACCACTCAGCCCAGTTCCCTTCTTCCCCTCCAGGTGGGCGGCCAAGGTTGGGGGCCACTGACTTAACACAGATAAAGGTCCCATGACAGTGATGGCGAACCTTTTGGGCATGTGTGCGCATACCCAAAATGCAAGGTGCACCTAGCTGCATTTGTATGACCCATGCGCATGCCTCATGCACATGCATGCACCTCACGCATGCGTATGTGCATCAGAGACTCAAAGACCAGCTGGCTGGCGGGAGGTGCACACACATGCACAGTGGAGCTGAGCTGGGGTGACGGTGTGTGTGCTCACACAGAGGGGTCTGCCTGCCACCTGTGGCATGCATGCCATAGGTTCTCCACCACTGCCCTGAGAGGGAAAACCTGAGTGTAGCATATATATTTTTTTTCCTTCCAAAATATGCTCCTCTCTTGTGATACTTACACAGAGTTGAAGAGGTAGGCCCGTCCTTGGCTTCCTTGAAAAGACTGTAACAAAAGGGAGAATAGGACATAGAGCAAAAACAGAATGCTTTCCTACCTCTATTAAACAAATGGCTCCACCTAACCCTGAATACTTCTTACAGTTATTTCTCCTGCTGGTCACTCTATCTCCCTCCCAACCTTGGGAACCCAAATCTCAGGGGCAGCCTTCAGCCTGTCTCAGTTGCTTATCATCTTCTGTAGACTTTGGTTCTAGACCAGTTGCTTATCTTCCCCTCCCACTTGGCTGATGGCAAGTAGCCAGAGACTCTCTTCCCCGTTTCCTTGTTTATGCTCTAGTTTGCTTTCAAACCCATGAAATTGAATTTAATGATTAATCAGCTGCAGCTGAGACCTATTGCCCTTGTATTCTTGGGAACTAGGGTGCAGGTAGCGGTCAAGCCAAGGCAGAAAGAACTCATTGCCCTTTATAACCCCCCCCCACATGCCCCCTTCTCATCCCTTTCCTTCTTCTAGTCCCAAATAATGCCCCATCTTTTACTGCTCAGAAATTCTGTGGCATCAGTAAAAGTGGTTCTGGAAAGAGACGTGATGTTGCAATTGGTAGCAGCTGCTGCTTGGAGTCCCTCTCCTCCCCCCCCAACCCCTTCTTTTCCTGTTTTTAACTGTATTATTCCCAGAGGAGAAGCTTTCAGATTTAAACTGTGGTTTCCTTGGGAGGTGGTGATTTCTCCAATGCACCAAGCCAGCCAGAGTTTGTCTTACTTATCTATATTAATTTATAATCCATACTCCCAAACCTCTGTATTTAACTTAGAACATTAATAGTGCTATAGGGTAAAAAAAAAAAACTTAAGACATTATTGACTCTGACCCTGAACTGACTTACAGCTAGTCCTCGTCTTATGACCACAATTGGGACCAGTGAATCATGTGGCTGTTAAGCTAACCTGGCTTCCTCCAATGACTGCTTGTCAGAAGCCATCTGGGAAAGCTTCAAATGATGATCATGTGACCTGGGATGCTGCAGCCACCGTAAGTACATGCTACTGGTGGTTGTCAAGCATTTCAAGCCATTTTTTTTTCAGTGCTGTTGTAACTTCAAATGCTCACTAAATGAATGATTGTAAGCTGAGGACTGCCTGTACTTGTGACAGATTGACAAATTTTAAAAGAACACAGAAAATTTACAGTAGTAATCTAACAGTGGGATATAAGATAAGCTGTCCTCTCTTTGTTGCCTTTCTGTATTACATTCTCTTTTGGTAATAAACCACTTTATACTTTTCTTTTTTTAAAAAAAACCATGAGCTAACCAAGGCACGGCAACCCCTTTTCCTTGGATGCTTCTCTAGAGGAGTGTAGCAGGGGTATCTCATTCCCTTTTTCGTACCTTGGAGATGAGGTCGTCGTGATTAGCCAGGTGTGCCCGGCAATGCACACAACTGTAGCGACGGTGACAGTTGTCCAGATAGGCCTGAAAAGTTTTGGGTTTGGACAATCTCACCATTGTGGTGGGAGTCACGCCTGGAGAAAAGCTACAGGAGAGTTGTGGAGAACCAAAGAGCTCCTGAAGGAGATGCTGGAGGGGGCAGATGAAAGCCCTAAAAAAAGAGGAAGAGGAGGATCACCAAACCTACAGAGAACCTGCCAAGAAGTGGTCGCTTACAGACCTAGAGTCAGACTGTCAAGATTTTGTTTCTTAGCTCTGGGAACTGGCCAGGTTCTATGTAACCAGTTTCTAAACAAAAACAATACCACGTGCTTTCCCTCCCTCGGCAGCTTCTTGGAGACTCAGCCTGTAATTAAACCCAGGATGTAGGTCACAGCTGATCACCTGTGATGAAAGAAAACTGCCATAGAATAATGCTCAAACACCTTAACTTTCCAAGCTGCCCTTCCAATTAATTTCTGGTTAGGTTTTCCGAGCACCTCTCCAACCATGAACACCCCTTGCTATAAACCCTAGTCTTTTCTGGTAAAACCAGACATTCAGCTTTCTGTTTTCTGTTTCCAGACTGTGGACATAACCGTCAAGTATTATAACCACCCACATACCCCAAACCTATGACCAGTTTTCACTTTTGCAGCATGGGTCCTTGCTCAGAGATATATATATTTTTAATCCCACCTGTATTATTTTTATAAATAGCTCAAGACCTCAAGGTATGTCTGGACTCAGAACATTTTTATTTATTTGCATCCCACCTTTATTAGTATTACAAATCACTCAAGGCAGCAAACATACCCAAACATACTTTCCTCCTCCTATTCCCCCAACAACAACCCTGTCAAGTAAGTTGGGCTAAAAAACAGAGACTGGCCCAGAGTCCCCAGCTTGTTTTCATACCTAAGGTGGGACTAGAACTCACAGCCTCCTGGTTTCTAGCCTGGTTCCTTTACCACTAGATCAAACTCACATCTGCTTGGTTGAGATGGAAGGGAAAGATCAAGACAGAAAGCAGTGAAGTCTAGAAAGCATTCTGGGTAGTGACAGACATCAACAGCTTGTCACAGATTAGCAGAGTTGTGAAATGACGAAGGTATCTTCACTAAGTCAGGAAGAGAAGAGAAGGAATCCAGAAGAATTATGTTACATGATGCCCAGAGATGGGGGAGGAAGGAAGGGCTTTAGAGAAACACAACAAAGAGCTTTAAGAATTGTGTGGTGCTAATAGTGACCACTTAAGTGCAGCCAAACCAGAGGCAATGGAGACATACCTGTAGATTAAGGCACAACTTGAGTCAGACAGCTGGCTGCAGAAGAATGGGGTAGACACAAAGCAGCCCTGAGGATGAGAGAAGAGGGAGGAGCAGAGCGAAGGGATTTCTAGAAAATACAGTGGGCGAAGCCAATCAGCTGGAGAGGTATTTGAGGGGAGGCGGGCGTAAGGAGAGTCTTTGCAAGGAAGGATGGAGGTTTGGTTTTCAAAGGGTGGAATGGTTGCCTGGAACCTCATGGTGGAGGAGGAGAAAGGGAAGCAAACCAGCCAGTTGGGCAGGCAAGGAAATGCTGATCCAGAAAAAATGTTGGCTGAGACTCCCTACATTTACCCGGAAGCTGGATTTGTGTTTTGGCTTTTTTTATTTTTTGGAGAAGAAGGTCTTAGCATTTGGGAGAACTTAAAAGTCTTCTCTCCCTTTTTCTCACTTCCTCCTAAGCAAACTTTAAAGCAAGCTATGGCTATGATATTATCCACCTTACATCACCGTGGCATAGGGAGTCTCCCCCACACCATCTTTTTAAATTTCTCCCTAATTTCTCTAAGGATCTAGTGATTACAGAAAATACTGGTAAGATAACAAACAGAGGAATATAAGGAATATAACAAGGGATGAACATGAACACAGGGAGTAGCTAGACAGGAGAAATAAAGGAAGAAGTAAAAGGAAGGGAATAAAGAAGAAAGTTTTTTTAAAATACAGTTCCTTTTTTAATGTTTATACTCTTGAAAAATATTTTTTTTAAAATAACATTGCATTATTCTCTCTCAACTTATTTACCTTATAAAGTTCTCAAAGGAACTATAACAAAAATATTGTTCTTCTTAATAAATATTTATTGTTAGGATAGTGACAGAGAAATATAAGAAGGATGAACATGAGAAATAGCTAGACAAGTAAAATAAAGGAAGAAGTAAAAGGAAGAAAACAAAAGTTTTTTTAAAAAATACACTTCCTTTTGTTAAATGATTTGTTTATAATTTTGAAAAAGCATATACCTTATTAAAATGCCATCAAAGTTCCCAAGGAACTGTAACAAAAATATTGTTTTTCTTGATAAATGGCATATTTGCCAGTAACAGTTGCAACTGAGATTATCTTCTAAACAATATCCAAGACAGTCTTAAGAGACAACAGAAACATACTAGCCATAACTAACAGGGAGGCATCTTGTTTACTGGCAATTTATTAATTATTTTTCTACTGGATGCGGACAGGAAATACGTATGTTTTTATCTGAACACCAAATGAAGCGGAGCATATAAAGGTAGCATATACTACCTTTCGCGCATTTATTTCAGAAGACAATAGGGCTTTTCTTTTATTATGATGGGGAAAATATATACCAAATATGAGAAGGGTTTTTTTTTTAAGCTGATTTGTTTTATATGTGAGCCCTATAAATACGTGTTCCACTTATCTCTTGTTTTGATAATGGAAAAGATTACTATAGCCATGTTTCATGGTGCACTAAGCACAATATACTGATTTGTTTATATACAGCAATTTGACTCTGGTATAGCAAGTAAGAAATAAACATGGGCATATGATATTGATATAAGGAAATATAGTGGATCTGATATATCAATTACAGGGTGTCTATAGAAACACACTCAAAAATAGGGTATTGGGGACCTTTAATAAGAAAGAAATGAGAATAGAGAAAAAGATGAGAAAAAGCTGAAATATCTTGGTTTCCTTTTATTATAACAAATATTGCTCACTTTATTGTTATAAATATTGAACAGGAAGCTTGAAATATACATGAAGAAGAAGATGAGGTGGATTTAGAGGGTGGAACGGTTGATAGGGCTGGGATGATAGTCATAAACTGAAAATATGTGTTTGTGTTTTCTGTCACAGGTAAATGGCAAGATTTTTATTTCAAGTCCAGAAAGGGACAGCTGTTGAGTAATAGGCCATAATTTCATATTTCCATATAAATTGTAGGGCCACTCATGCAAACATTTTCCTGCTTGTCTGTTTTTAAACTTCCTAAAATGTGAACTTTAGAAGAATGAAGGATATGGAAAGAAAAGTTGGAAGTCCAAATTCCCCCTCTCTATTAAAACGTTTGAAATAGCAGCATCACAATCTGGAAAAAAATTTTTCTTGATTGATGGACAGAGAAAAAAGAGAAATCTACGTGCTCAGTGAGACCAAGCCAGAGTTAAAACCAGCTTTAATAAACAGTGCCCTGGTTATGACTCATTTGGCTACCTATCGATATTATGCTGGAAACTATCCCCCCCTCCCCCCCCAGGATAAAACGCAACCCGGGCTGCTCAATACATAAAGGATGCCACCTTATCCCGAATTAGTGACTCTTGAAAACGGGTCCCACTTTATAGCATTTCCTGTGGGATTAGAGGAGATACGGGCCATCGCGAGGGGAGGAGATAAATCCCCTGCTGAAATAACAAAAGGAACATGAGGTTATCCTAGGAAATGCCCTCTTTGGCGTGGTCAGGAGGGGTACAATAATGGGAATCCTCTGAAAAAGGATCCACCGGAATCCTTTTCATCCTTCTCCAGCTATTCAGATCCGTTCGCCTTTCGAGGGGTCAGTGGGTCACTCACTGGAAATAGGCGCCCACAAGTATCCACTGCACCACCCTCCCTCCATTCTTGCAGGGGGGGTATATGATCCACACCCCCGTGCGTGTTTTTATACACACAGGCAGGCAGACACGCACCGCCAGCCTGCCGTGGGGAAGACGCGTCCACGGACGCCGCCGTTTCCCTGGAGCCCTTCCCCCCCACCCCCGTCTCACCTGTCCGAAGAGCAACCTGTGTTGGATGGTGCCTCGGTGCGGCTTTTGGGGAGGGGAGTCGCCCCGCCGACAGACCCGCAGCCCCCCGCGAAGAGCCCCAGCTGGGAGTCTAGACTTCCTCTTGTTTACAAACCCAGGCTGTGAAACAAAGGTGTCTCCTCCCCCTTTTCTCTCTCTCTCGCTCTCTCTTCTCCCCTCTCCCTCCTCCTTCCTGCGGGCTTCCCCCTCCGCTCCTTCCTCTTTTCCGCCCAGCCAATCGGAGCGGGCTATGCAAATAAACTGCAGAGCTGATAAAAGGGGAGGGGACCTATGCGCGCGCGGAGGACACGCTCGGTTCGGCACGAAGTGGGGGCGGGGCGCGCGAGGCGGTCTGGAGAGATGGCGTGGCTGGGCGGCGCGCTGCGCCTGGGCCGGCCCTGAAACCGGCGGGCCTCTGGGCGTGTGCAGAGCGCCTTTGCCTCGTCTCTGGCGGGCTGCGGTGGTGCACTTCCCCCCCCCTTTGGAAACGGGGTCTAGAAGGGATAGTTAGGGAGGCTTGCCTTTTTGCCACTTGGAGATGGCACGAATAAGCTTTGATCAAAATAGCCTGGATTAAAAGTTTTTATGGTCGAGCAGGATCTCAATCTGCATGTAGTGAGTTCAGTCCCGGAAATTGCCGGAAAAACCATGTTGCAGTGAAACTAAGTCTGATTAGATGAATACATGCACTTAATATAATAGCCTTCTGTGTTTGGAAAATTTTGAATTGATGAAACACAGGATCCTACAAACAAGACTATGTCGAAATTGACATTTTGGCTGGTAAATAATGCTTTTAAATAATGTTTTTAAAAATCCAGATATTAAAATGTAAATACTTGTAAACATCATCATCACTATAGTAGCTGTTCTTCCCATAAGACATTTTTATATTATGGAAGTGTCTTATTTGAATTCTGCAATTGCAAATCTACATTCCAGTGTAAGAAAGAGATTTTGGGGGGTATTGTATATCTTGGGATCTGAACAATTATTCTGTGCTTGGGTATTTTGGAAAACTACTGCAAGCCAAAGGAGACAATATTTGCCTCGGAGGGGAAGGCAGTCATTGTTCACTTCCTCATTGTGAGTCAGGGTTAGATGTCAACAAGGAAGGAAATTGTCTGGCATACTGCAACAAAGTAGCCTAGATTAAAAGTTTTATGGTTGAGCAGGATCAGGATCTGAATCTGCACACAATGAGTTCAGTTCCACAAGTTGACTAATGCCAGAAAAATAATCATGTTGCAGGGAAACCAAGTCCAATGTTGTTGATTACATTAATATGTGTCTTTGGGCATCAATTGTGATGGTCACAAACTGTTTTATCAGCTACATAAAATGACTTTAAAAAGTGGGTAGGCAGTTGATGGTCTAGTGCAGGGGTCGCCAACCTTTTGGACCTCAGGAACCACCAAACTCAATTTTAAATCCTGCGGACCAGAGACCCTGGGAAAATCCCCCCAAAAAGTCTGCAGGAAAATTCCCCACCCTGTTTTCCTACTGATCGATTATTTTGGGGGGTTCACAGGATACTGTCTCCAGCTCCGTTCTCAGGGGGAGAGAGAGAGACTTTTGGCTTCATGCAAGGAAAGCAGCAGAAGCAGCAGAAGTCTCTCCCCCAAACTCCACCAGAAATGAGTCTTTGTGAGGCTTGTCACACTGGCGCAGCCTCTTGGAGCAGGAGGCCTAGCAGGGTCCTAAAGATTCATCTCTAGCTGAGTTTGGGGGTGAGAAAGAAAGACTTTTGCTGCTTTCCTTGTGTGCAGCCAAAAACAGAAGAAGAAAGAAGTGGAAAGAAGCAGCCTGGTGGCCAGGTGAGGTGCGTGGGGCAAGTTTCCCCCCTCTGCCCTTTTCCCCCTCCCCTCACTATCTTGTGTTGTTCACAATGCAAGCAACGCAAGCTTTGTGTTCCCACGGGCCATGTGGGCGGTGCAGTCTTACGTTCCCATGCAGCCTGGATTAATTGCTTTGGGGGGGCGCTTTGGGGTTGACATTTCTCTGCGGACCACCAAAATTTTCTCATGGACCACCAGTGGTCCCTGGCCCACTGGTTGGCGACCACTGATCTAGTGGTTAAGATGCTAGACTAGAAACCAGCAAATCCTCAGGTCTAGTCCCATCTTAGACATAAAAGATCAGTTAGGCCAGTCACTCTCTCAACTCAGCCCACCCTGCAGGCTTGTTGTGGGGAAAATAGGTAGAGGAAAATGTGTGGAATATGTTTGCTGCCTTATTTGTAACATTAATAAAGGTGGGATGCAAATAAACAAAAATGACTCGAGTCCAGACAGAGAAACATGGCTTTTATCGATATCCAGCTCGTAAGACACAACACATCATAATGCTAAGCGAACATGAATGAATGCCCACTTATCACGAGACAACACAATCTAATCAGTATGGCTGCAACCCTTTTCTAATAAGCAACCACTGGTTCTTGCACAGAGGAGGATCGATAATTGTACATTCAGCAATTATTTTGTCCTTGGATTTGATAAGATTGACTTCAGTTAAGGGAACCTAGTAGTTTCACTGCTGATAAAAATTTTTTGTTTCATTTTAATTTGCTTCTACACAATCTTAAAAATCCTGCAGCCTTTTTTTGCTAGAGATTTTAAATGTAAGACCTCACTTTGTCAGCTGGATGCTATGGGCTACATTGATATGCTTGGAATGAAGCAGAATGAGAGACAAAAGTGAATTTACTTGCTAAGATAGCTGCAGAACTGTAAATATGCAGCTTGTATGATTGTGGGTGTTTTCCAAGTGGTTGCCTTTGCCTTTCTTTGTATTGTTTACTTGACTTAACTGCAGCTAGTTCTAGCAAATATTTATTTGACAGGGAGTGTCCCCTAGTGGTTAGAAGTGGGAAGACCTGGATACCAATTCCCACTCAACTATGCAGCTTCTTGAGAAACCTTTGTCTAATTTTTACTTCTCATTGTTAAACATACCCAGAGTGGATTTGTACAGAAGAGATTGAAGAGACTGGACAGCCATCTGTTTGGAATAGTAAAGCATCTCCTGCTTGAGCTGTGGGTTAGACTAGAAGATATCCAAAATTCCTTCCTTCCAACGTTGTTATTCTGTATTCTGGTTGTGAGAATATATGACAAAGGAAAGAGACCCAACTCATCAAAACTAAGTGGAAAAGGACTTCATAAAACTATTTAAGACTTCTTGAAATAAAACATCTGATTCTACTTATTGTCCAAATTGTACAGTGTGGTCTATTATTCATATCTATGTGATTTCTAAGAGTCACAACTCCAACTTGATAACACAAGATTAAATCTCTGGAGATTCTCAGTCATCCAAGTGACCGTTGTCCCAAAGATGCTTTTTCATGAGGCGAGTAGAGTTTCTTTTTCTTTGAAAAAGCATGTTTGGGACATGATTACATCATAATCAGTCAGGTTGGAAGGGATGATGTACAGCAGAGGTTTTTAATTTTAGCAACTTTTAACCTTATGGATTTCAACATCCAGAATTCCATAGCCAGCCATGGTGGCTGAGGAATTCTGGGAGTTAAAGTTCATAAGTCTTAAAGTTGCCAAGGTTGGATATCCCTGATGTACAATATTGACTAAACCAAATTGGAGATCAGAATTTAAATGATATTCTCGTGATTTCTCTCCAGGGCCATGAAACTCCCCTTCCCCATACTAGGCAACAATTCTAGGGATATTAAGTTCAATTGTGATGTCCTTCTGCCAGAATTATATCTATAAATCTCTTACCTTTTCGGTGGTGACTACAAGCACATTGATCAGAGAAAAGGAAATGAGTATGGACTCAGACTATTGCCACTTAAAGGATGTTATATAGTGAAATGAATGATAATTATGGGGACCTTATTTTTTACAATGCAATTAATTTGAATTGGGACTCAGCTGGCAAAACCTGTTTTTCACTGTTAGGGTTCAGCCCAAAAACATGTCATCAAATAATATGGAGGAAGTCTCTGGCCAGGTGTGAACTCTATTACCATTCTGTAATTATGGCCCACCTCTTAAACCCTCAAATTGGGGAATGAGATTTGTAGAGTGTAATAGTGATAGCACTGGTACTTCGAGTGTAAAAGCTGTGCATGGAGGTTAACCTAGTGCCATCTAAACTAGGTGTAAAAAGATTTGCAGCTAGAGCTGCCGTTGCTTCTGATTATTGGTCCTGCTGGCTTAGACTGATGGGAATAATGTCCAACAATATCTGATGTCCAACAATATCTGGAGACTCACAGATTCCATATTTGTGCTCTAGAAAATTATGTGGAGAATATTTGACAATAAAAAAAAATTACACCATCGTGCTACCTTAATTTTAATAGTTTCAATGTCTTTATAATTAAGCTTTTATACTATGGTAAGCTTCCAAGAGTCACTTAGGACAGTGAGATAGATGGCATATACAGGTAGTCCTTGACTTACAACCATTTACTAGCGACCATTTGAAATTACTATGGCACTGAAAAAAGTGACTTATGACAGTTTTCATACTTAATGACTGTTGCAGCATGCCCATGAACAACATTCAGATGCTTGACAGGTTGCATGTATTCATGACCAGAATCATGTGATCACTTTTTGTGACTTTCTTTTTTTAATTATTATTTTTTATTTTATTTTTACACATCTCTTCATGTGAGCAACATGATTCCAGATTATAACACTTGTACATAGTCATACTTTCATTTCCATTAATCTTATATAATATATCATTATCCATTTCACTCATCTTTAAATAAATTTGCATTTCATATTTCAATTCAATATCAGTATCATTTCATCCACACATAGGTTTTCAATTCTTTATCCCCTATTATTTCCATTTTCAGCCTACCACCTATTTTATTTTACATTACACATCGTTATTATCCTTAATTTTCTCTAAGCCGATATATAATAAACAATTTTTAAAAAGTAAAAGTAAAATAAAGCCAATGTATTTGGATCCACATGGTGTTTTCCATTCCCATACTTTAATCATAATAAAATATTCTTATTATACACTTCTAATATCCATTAAATAATCAACTGTATATTTTAAAATGTATTCTTGATTGTTTGGCGATGGCTTCCCTGATTATTCTCTTGTTGAAGTGTTCAATATTGGAGATTTGTTTATGAAATACCATGCAACAATTGCCCAGCCACATACATTGGACAGAGCAACAGGAGAATAAGCGCACACATCGCAGAATACAAGAATGCAGTCAGAAAGGAAGAAAATACTTCCTCCCTTTTCCAGCAGCTTAAAGCCACAGAACATGAAATTAATTTTGAGGGAACCAAATTAATCTCCAATACTGAACACTTCAACAAGAGAATAATCAGGGAAGCCATCAAAATAGAGAAACACCCCCATAACATGAATAAACAGGATGATACGTCTTGCCTACCAGACATCTGGAAACTAGCCCTTATCAACAAATGAATCCTAGCCACCCATCCCATAGACAAAAGGCAATCACCATCCAGAAACCAGACCACGGCTGTATCACCAGCTGCCACACACACCCCAACCCCCAAACCAAGCAAACTGATGCCATGAACACATAGCCAGGCCTCAAACTCAGAGCCAAACCAAAATCGGAAGTCACATCACAGCCACCCGCTCAGGATATCACATCATGAAACTCAGGAGGTTAAACCACAAAACCTCAGGATGTTACAACACAGCCAACGACCCAGGAGATTACAGCACAAGACCCAGGATGTCATAACAGTAGAACTCAGAAAGTCATCACAGCCCATTACTCAGGTCGTTACAACACAGGAGGCTGATAGACACACAGCCAATATCTCAGCCATACATATTCTTAAAAAAAAGCCAACCAATCTGCAAACATCAACTCCATCAACCAATCAAGAAATAACAACACAGCCAACCTCCCCACCAGTATTTATAGAGAGACAGCAGCTCCGATCATGCTTTGCTTGCACAAGCACAAAGCCGAAAGCACCAGCCTGAAGATGGCAAGTGGGACCTCGTTGAAACATTGCCAAGATACTCTCAATCTTACACTGGAAAAAGTTTTAAACTAAGTACCAATATACATTCCCATGTGGTATCCCCCTTATAAAATCCCTAACCCTTATCTCTAAATTTCTCGTCTTTATTATTTCTTTTAATTTTAGCCAACTTTCCCTTTTCTAAGTTTCCCTGGTCTTTCTTCTTTCCTTCTAGTATTGCCCGTCAGCCATGTTTTCCCCCACCCTTTTCAGTTCTCTTTTTTGAGGTTTCTTCTTATATAATTCCTTCTTCTTAGTCTTGGGAGTCTTATCTCTTTTATTTGTTGACTCTGTTGTCAGTGTCTCTATTTTAAATCTTTTTATATCCTTTGGCAGTGGTCCTTGTTCTCCATATTCTTCTAGGCTGTTGTTTTCCTTTTCCAACTTGTCATTTCTGGGCTTTCTTTGTTCTTCTGCAAGCTGCAACACCATTACTTTACTAATCGTTGTATCCAGTAATCTCATTCTTTCTTTTAACATACCTCTCACAGTTCGCAGCTCCAACTTAAATTCTTTGCTTATTTCTTCCCTTTCTTTATTAAAGATCAAATTTTTCTATTATAGTCCTTGCCAAAAGTCTCAGTTTCTCTCAATTTCTCTTTCTTCTGTTTTTTTTTTGTCACAGTCAACCTCCAGCAGTCTCAAAATATTGTATTCCTTTATATTTTACTGTAGTCCCCATTTTTGTTTAAAGCTTCTGGGGTTCTTGTTGTATTAATAATCTTTTATTCAATTTCTTCTTTCTTTCAAATATTTATGCAATCAGTAATTTCCCATAGAAGCATAAAAGAGGAAAATCTTTAACCATTAGGTAGTGCTCTATATCACTTTTTTTTCAAAGTTTTTTAATTTTTAATTCTCTTTTCCAGAGTATTAACATTAAATTTTATCCATTCCAAATAAATACAGCATTTTATCCAATGCCTAATTAATGTCCAATTCTGTATATTTGTCCAAATTTAATCTCTGTTTTCATATAATTCTTTTATTTCTGGTTTTTCTTTTACCTTATATTTTCCTCTTATTCCCCGTTACCATTCTTCCAAACAAGGACTCTTTCCGTTTTTCGGGGTTATAAAAAAAAAAAGTATTCAAAGTCTTTTATCTACTTATATGCTGCTCACCACTTCCACTCTCCAGCACAAACTTAAGTCCCAACAGCTTCCTGTCTTCAGGGCAGCCATTAGACTGCCGCTTCTCCCTGTCTTCTAGGGGAGTAGATACCAAGCCAGGGAGGGGAGATGCGGCTCCTCTCAATCCAGCTGGTGGTCTCCCCCTCTTCCCCCCACCCTTACAAGGTGGGCAGATGGTTTGGTCCCTCAGGGACCCCTCCAACAGGGCAAGCACAGATCAAAGCTGCACACGATCACGGTCTCTGATCCATCTTCGAGAGAAACATCACCAGAAGTCCACCTTTTGTGACTTTCTGACAAGCAAAGCCAATCGGGAAGCCAGATTCACTTAACAATGTTACTAACTGAACAACTATGTAATTAATTTAATAATTGTGGCAAGAAAGGTTGTAAAATGGGGTAAAATTCACTTAACTATTGTCTTAGCAATGGAAATTTTGGGCTCAATTGAGGATGTAAGTCGAGTGAGTCAGTTGCCAAATGTCTGAACTTGGATCATGCAACGGTTGTCAGGGTGAAAAATGGTCATGTTGCTTTTTTTCAGTGCTGTTATAACGTCAAATGGTCACTAAATGAACTGTTGCAAAGTGAGGACTACATGCAGTGGGAGCAAACGTTCATGAATGGGGATTGTCCAAAATGTGGCAGAGATCATGCGGGCTTCCATTGGTCTTTCAAAATGTTTCAGAATCATTCCTACATTTCACAAGACTTTGGCCTTAAGAGGAGGATTCAAAGATGGTAACCCAAGCAGAAACCACATCAGAAATAGCTTTGAGTATCAGGAATGTGCCCAGGAAGGGTGGGGATTGAATGCAAATTAATCATCTAGAAGAACTTGTTGGCCTTCCTTTTTTTTTTTTTTTGCATTCTCTGTGGATGCCAACTATCAGAGAAGGAAAATGAAAATGGATCTAAAAGGCCACAGATCAAATTTCAACAACGATTCACTCAATTTTAGAACACACCCCTTCCTTTATCTTGTACAGTACAGCATGAAAATTAGTCCATCTTTCACTTCCTTCTCCAGCCTCGATTAAAATATTTGACTAGAACAGTAGAACAACCCCACGTTGGGCCAATGACTTAAAGCTGGCATTTCTTGCCAAACCCTTAATAGCTGATCCTTCTTTTGTGGGACTTGTTTGTTTGCAAACTTGCTGTTGAAACAGGCGTCACCCTGGGAGAGTAAAAGTTTGCCTTGATAACTGTTGCATGCCTCAAAGAATTTAATGCTGAATTAAATTGTTGTTCTCCACTGACCACTAAAGCATCTTGTACAGCACAAAGATGGGTAGCTTGTGATTTTAGAGCATGGTTACCCAACCATGGGTGGAATTCAAGTCCCAGAATTCCCTAGCCAGATCTTCAGCTGATTTCAAGAGCCTTTCTTTAGCAAATTTAAGTGTAGGTTTTTACATTCTTCTCCTGCAGGAGAGGATTTTAAAAGAAAAAAGTCAAGAAAATAGCTGTGACTGCATGATCAAACCCCACTGCTTTTTAATGTGTATTGTGCACATAGTAAAAAGTGTGGGGCTACAATTGTGTAGGTGTGGCCACCATGTTGATTCTCTCTCCATTTAGAACATTCCCAAGAGTTGTATAATAATAACTGGCCTCACGAGAGATAAAAAGGTGAAAAACATACTAAAGAAAAAAGAAATGAGGTGGTGATCATGATGGTTTCAATAAAGGAGAATATTTATAGCTCAGAGTTGAAATGTAAGATCCTTGGTGCTTTCTGAGTTGGCTTGTTTTCTTCCTTGTTTTCATTACTTTAAGGTAACATCATCAGTACTGGTGTGCGAATGGTGGTTTCACACACTTTTGATGTGACATGGTTTCACACATTTTTTGTCCTGAAGTCATCCATTTCTCTTTCCATTCCCCATCAGAAATGTCAGTGGCAATTCTAAAATAATATTACAATTTATGCACTGGAGGGTGGTGGTGGTGGGTGGGCGTTCAGGTACTGTCGAAGAAGAGTTGGATAGTCAGACATTACTCCGGAGACCCCATAGCTAAAGGCTTCTTCAAAATCTTTGTCTTCATTCAAAACCCAAAGAAGAGTCTAGAGAGAAAGTGGAAGAGGGAAAAACAGAATCACAAAATGCAAACACCAGAAATAAAAGGACTGTGGCCCTCCCCCCCCCCCCAAAAAGCCCAGAGAGTACCAAGAATAAGAGGCGCCTTTGCTGCAATCCCAAAATTTCTGGAGCACCACTTCATCACTACTGTTAGTAGCCAGGTCAAGAGCAATATTTTTTTACAATAGTTTGAACTCAGGTTTTAATTCAGGCTCAGCTACTCTTGCCCTGGTCATTTCACACTCAGACTACTGCAATCCACTCTACATGGAGCTACCCTTGAAGAGTGTTTGGGAGTTACAGCTGAGGCAACATGCAGCAGAGCAAACAGTTTTAGGGGTCCCTAGAGTGGCCCATGTTACCCCACTGTTACATGAACTGCATTGCTTACCAATATGTTTCCGGTGTAGTTGGCCATTAGTTTTAAAGCCCTATAGGGCATCACCTATCTAAGGAACAGTCTTGCCCTGATAGGATTGGCCCTCCATACTTACTCTGGCAGGTGGGACATGCTCTGGATCCTATTGGCCAAGGAATTGCACCTGGTGAGATCCAGCAGAAAAGCCTTCTCTGCTGCGGCACATCATGCCCCTTGAGATGAGATCTGCCCTCACCCTCTTGGCCTTCCGAAGGAACCTTAAGACATGACTCTGACAACTGGCCTGGGACCCCAATGGGAGGTGGTCTCATTTCCGAGGTGGCTAGTAGATTATTAGAGGATCCCACCTCCATCCTCTGTGTGCATTTTATTTTATTTGCTTTGTTGTTTAACTTAGTATGTTAAATTTGGTGCTCAGTGTATTGCTCTCTTGATGTTTTAGCTTTATATAATGTTTATACCATTGTAAGCCCCTAGAGTTGCTTAGTAGTAAGATGAGCGGCATATAAATTTAATAATAAATAAATAATTCTGATCGTTCCCAGGAATATCAGAATCAGAATAGAGTTGGAAGGAGCCTTGGTGGTCTTCTAGTCCAGCTCATTGCTCAAACAGGAAACCCTGTACTTTTTCAGACAAGTGATTGTTCAGTCCTTTCTTAAAAACCTCCAGGGATGGAGCACGTACAATGTCTGAAGGCAAGCTGTTCCACTAGTTGATCATCCTCACTGTGAGGAAGTTTCTCCTTAATTCCAGGTTGCTTCTCTCCTTGATTATTTTCCATCTGTTGTTTCTTGTCTGGCCTTCTGGGGCTTTGGAAAATAAATTAACCCCCCCTTCTTTGTGGCAGCCCCTCAAATACTGGAATACTGGTGTCATGTCCCCCCTCCCAGTCCTTTTTTTGCTAGTAGAGACTAACATGCCACCCAAAATTCTGATTTGTTAGCTTTCCCCAACATACTTGTATTCCTCTGTCTTCCAGATGTTTGAACAGCTTCTTATGCATTGTCACCCTGGTGGGAAAGGAAAGAAATAGGAATATAAAAGGTTTAGGTATATTCACTCTGCTTTATGTATTATAGTGCCCAGCAGAAAAAAAGTGGGGAAATAGATATGAGAAAAAACAAGATATTTCACATAGTGTCACTTGGGGAGAGAGGGGTCATTTTTCTGATATTTATTGTCTCTAGCAGGGAAACAGCTGGCTTGGGTTATATGTTTCATTAAGAGCCCTCCTGCTGGGAAAGGAGAGGAGAAGGTGATGAAGGAAAGGAATACTTAGTAAGAACGAAACAATTAAAACCATGGCTCTATGTCACTCACTTGGTGGCAAATATTGCCAGGAGTGATCCAAGTCTGCCCTTTTTCACTGGAAAATACGTCCTAGGATTAAACAAAACAGAAAGGTGGCAAAATTAACAAGTTCCTGAGAACTGCTGGTTTCCTGCTATTCCTCCTTTAAAATATTGGATCCCACACTTTTTCCAAAGAAGTAATTCCATGAATTACAAAACATACTACAAATATATCTTGTCTTTGACAGGCAAAACCCTTAGAATAATTTTACACGCCAGCATTGTTTTTCTCCACAACTAAGCTTCTACAGAACATGAAAGAGAATATATGAGGAAGTCAGCTTCACTTTATCCTGTCCAATTAACTTAGGCGTTATTCACATGATAGGGGAAAACCCCCAAACTGTGAGGTTTGAATGTCTTGTGTCATAGATTCTTTGTTGAACTGCTTCCAATTATCTTGTTCCCATCTGAAGGAGACACAGAAGCACTGGATTCTGGACAGGTAGTTTTCTTATGGTCCCTATAAGAGTGGGGAAGATGTTTTATTTGATAAAAACAAAGTGGTACACAAGTACTTCCTATATTCTATTCTATTATCATCTCTGCACCATTCCTATAATAATGACTATTGCAATGTACTAATCGTTATGTCCTGGGCATGGGCTCAAGAATGGAGACAAGACATCGGACTGTGACTTCAACTCTTTATTAAACAAGAAAGACTGGAGCACCAAACCTGGGCAGCAATAGCTCTTTTATAGAGCTTGCTGCCATTAAACAACCAATGAACTGAGTCTATCGCTTTCACAAGCGTCCAATCAGGGGCTTCCGTTAACAGCCAATCAGACTGGCCAAACCTGACCAATCACAACTCGCTATTCATGGGCCAATAAGAATTGCAGGATTAGAAGCCTGTTGTAAGACGAAGCTGTTTCGGTTGTATCACTGCGATGGTTTAATCCATAACACCCCTCCCCCCTTGGTTCCGTCTGAGGGGTGGGGTGACGTATTCACGCAGATAGGCAGGCCGCTTCACCTGTCTGCTCGACCTGCGGTGTTCCACCGGGTTTCGTTCTGGTTCTGGTTCTGGTTCTGGTTCTGGCTCCGGTGGGCTGTCCGCTGGGCTGGATAGTGAAGACTGTAGTTCCGGGTTGCCCTCGTCGGTGCTGTCTTCCAGGTTCCCTGGATCCGCCTCCGTCGCGGTGTTGTCACATGGCGAAGCCGCTCCCCGGTCCGGTTCTCCCTCGGATGGTGAGTATCCCCTGGGCTGTTGGGTTTCGATTTCTTCTTCGTCCTCCTCCATGTTCCTTCCTCCCCCAGCTGGAGGTTCCGGCGCTAATCGGGAACGGAGTTGGTCTATGTGGCGTTTCCACATCTTACCGTCTGCTGTTTGTAGATGATATGATCGGGGCCCCGTAAGTTGCGTTATGGTAGCGGGGACCCACAATGGGTCGCCCGAGAAGTTTTTCGCAAACACGAGGTCACCTTCCTGGAATGCCCGACACTTACTGCTGGATCCTGGGGGCTTTTCTGGCGTGTAGTTTGGGTGGAGGCGATCAAGATGCGAGCGAATTTTCCGGCCCATCAGGAGGTCTGCTGGGGTTTTGTTCGTGGTGCTGTTTGGGGTTATGTGTTGAATAAAAAGCATTCAGTTTATTTTGTCGTCAATGTCGCCGTGGTCCATTTTATGCAGGGTCTGTTTTACAAATTGAACCATTCGCTCAGCCCTACCATTGGCTGCAGGGTGAGCTGGCGATGTTAAAGCATGGCGGATGCTCCGATCAGCCAGGTATTGTTCGAATGGCAGAGCAGTGAATTGGGGGCCTTTATCTGAGACGAGGACATCAGGAAATCCATGGGTAGTGAATAGTTTATTCAGTTTTTAGTGACTGAGTCTGTGGTGGTGCTTTCCATTTTTTGGACTTCAAGCCAGTTTGAATAGGCATCCACTGTTAAGAGGAAAGTGTGTCCTCTTGTGGGTCCTGCAAAATCGATGTGGATACGGGACCACGGGCCTCGAGGCGTTTCCCACTGAGTTGGGGGAGTCCTTGGAGGAGCGGGGCGAGTTTCCTGGCATTTACTGCATTTTGCTACCCACATTTCTATTTGTCTATCTAAACCAGGCCACCATGCGTAACTCCTGGCCAATGCCTTCATCCGTATGATGCCTGGATGTCCCTCGTGCAGCATTTTCAATGCCCTATATTGTAACTTCTCCGGGACTATGACTCTGTCTCCCCATACTATACAACCTTTCTGGGAGAACAGTTCCGTTTGACGATTTTTAAATGGCTTGAACGTGTCATCAGTTTCACTTATCGGACAACCGCCTTCTACCCAGCTGAGGACTCGTGCCAAAACAGGGTCCTTTTTTGTCTCTAAGGCTATGTCTCAAGCGGTTAATGGCGGCGATTTGAGGGTTTCTATTTGTAGTACGGTAACGGTTGGAGCAGGGTCCTCTATAATGTCTGGTAGCGGCGAGCGGCTCAAAGTGTCAGCGTGGGGAATGGTTTTCCCCGGGCGATGTTGCAATCGGTAATCGTAGGCGGCTAAAAATTCTGACCAACGTGTCATTCTTGGTGATAATATATGGGGAGTTTGTCTGTTTCCCACCAAAATCCCAAGTAGCGGCTTGTGGTCTGTAATTATGGTAAAGGGTATTCCATATATATATTCATGGAAGCGTTTAATTGCGGATACAATAGCGAGGGCCTCTTTATCAAGTTGACTATAGTTCCTTTCGGTTTTAGACAAAGTTCTTGAAAAGAACACAATGGGTGCTTCATTTCCATTTGGGAGGACATGGCTTAAAATGGCTCCTACTCCAAATGCTGATGCACCACAGGTAACCGTTAAAGGAAGAGTCTCGTTGTACTGCATTAATACGGCATCAGAGGTTAAAAGGTCTTTTATCCCTTTGAACGCTATCTCTTCACGCCGTCCCCAAACCCAAGGAGCCTTTTTATCGAGGAGTCTATGTAGGGGTTCGGCTACGGTTGCCTTCTGGGGCAAAAAAATGTTATAAAAGTTAATGAGTCCCAGAAAGGCTTGAACGTCTGTCTTATTCCTAGGTCTCGGGGCTTTTTTTATTGCGGTTAGTTTTTTTCGGTGGGGTGGATTCCCTGTCTGTCGAGAAGGTATCCCAGGAACTCCACTCTCTCCATACAAAGTTGGCACTTGTCTCGTTTTACCTTAAGACCCTCGTCTTTGAATTTCTGCAGGACTTTTCTGAGCCGTTGTCCTAATACTTCTTTAGTGGGGGCAGCTATTAGGACGTCGTCAAAATAAGGCACGACACCTTTTATGCCTTGTAATAGTCTCTCCATTAAACTTTGGAAAATGCCCGGCGCCACACTTATTCCGAATTGGAGTCTATTGCACTTAAA
>BHEV01010054.1:0-13825 GCA_004319985.1 Emydocephalus ijimae | reverse complement strand
TGAGCTAAGTCCAATTTCGCAAATATTTTTCCACCACCCAGGGAATGAAGAAGGTGTTGAACCACCGGTACTGGATAAGCACTCTGTTGAAGAGCATGATTTAGGGTGGCCCGATAGTCCCCACAAATTCTCAACGAACCATCTGGCTTCATGGGCGTTACTATCGGGGTTTCCCAACGGGCGTGGTCAATCGGTTCCAATACGCCCTGGGCTATCAGTTTATCTAGCTGCTCGTTGATTTTAGGTTTTAAGGCAAAAGGTACTCGACGGGGTTTAAGCCGAATGGGAGCTACATTGGGGCTGAGATTAAACAATATAGGGGTCCCCTTGTACTTGCCTAATGTTCCTGTGAACACGTCCTGGAATTCCTGGATGAGAGTCTCTTCCCAGTCGTCATTTCTGGTATTGTGTATGCCAGCTAGTTCAATTCCGAGTGGGGCGAACCACTGTAGCCCTAACAAGTTGGGTCGGTCACGATCGACTACAGTTAAGGGAAGCGTTGCTGTGCGGTCCTTGAATGATACTTGGACATTGCTGGAACCGACAACTGGGATTCTGTTTCCCTGATAGTCTTTCAGGATGATTCGCTGCGTGCTGAGGTCTTGGTGGGAGATGGCAGGGATCAGTTGCTTGAGGGTTTTCCAGGATACCATCGACAAGGACGATCCCGAATCGACTTCCATCACACATGGTCGATTCTCAATAGTAACCTTCACTCGTATTTTCCTTGCATCGAGTGATGAAGCATGGCCGATGATAATGGTTTGGTGGGCCTCTTCTCGTCTCGTTGAAAAGGCAGGTGCTTGGTTTCTGTATTAGTAGTGGTTGTTCCATTGGTGGTTCAGACGGTCCCAGTTCTCAGAAGGTTTGCTTATCTCCTGATGGAGGTTGTTCTCCTTTCAGCTGGAACTGGACTGTCGTCTGCTTCTACAGACCTTCGTGATGTGGCCCTTTTTCCTGTCGTTACGGCAGAGTGCGTCGAAGAATTTGCAGTCCGATCGCGGGTGGTTTGCCCCGCAACCCGCACATTGGCGCAGACGTCGCTGGTTCCTTTGCTCTCATTCCAAGCGGAGCCGGTTGACCTCCTCTTCATCACTGTCTGAGGATGACTTGAGGTCTTCGTGGTGGGTAGCGGTAGCGTGCTTCTCAGTGGCGGTTGGTGCCTCGTCGGCGAGTTGGCAAAACGGTGCGTTCGCTCAGTGCATTCGAGCAGCTGACTTCCTGGTTGCTTCTGCTGCAGTAGCGTCGGCGATGGCATCGGTAAGACTGATGTCGCCTTTTGCCATCAGCTTACTCTGCACGTGCAGTGCATTTAACCCCAGAATTATTTGGTTTCTTAGGGCTTCCTCTAAGTTTGCAAAACCACAAAGGCCTCCTCGGTGCCAGAGGTCAGCTATGAAATTACCAACGCTCTCGTCCTTCCGTTGGTCCCTCTGGTAAAATTCGTGTCTTTGTATCAGTGTAGGTACTGTGGGTGCGTAATGGGCCCTGAGGATTGGAGCGAGGGTGTTCCAATCCATGGTCTTCACTTCTGCCAGTTTTGCTGGTGCTTTAGCCATCTTGAAAACGGCAGGGCCGCAATGAGTCAGGAACACCTCTCGTTTCTTGCCAGATGTAGCATCTTTTAAATTGTTGGTCTCCAGGGACATCTGGAAGCAGTCTATATACGAGTCCCAGTCTTCGGTTGCTGGGTAGAATGGAGCGGGTGGTATGGCACTGCTAGTCATCTTGCCGTCTGTTTTGTGCGCTCTTTTGCCATGTGCTCTTTCTTTGTCCGATATGTTCTAGTCAGTTCTATTGTCTCCGCATCCCACCTTCGTCACCAGTGTTATGTCCTGGGCATGGGCACAAGAACGGAGACGAGACATCGGACTGTGACTTCAACTCTTTATTAAACAAGAAAGACTGCAGCACCAAACCTGGGCAGCAGTAACTCTTTTATAGAGCTTGCTGCCGTTAAACAACCAATGAACTGAGTCTGTCGCTTTCACAAGCGTCCAATCAGGGGCTTCCGTTAACAGCCAATCAGACTGGCCAAACCTGACCAATCACGACTCGCTGTTCACGGGCCAATAAGAATTGCAGGATTAGAAGCCTGTTGTAAAATGAAGTTGTTTCGGTTGTATCACTGCGATGGTTTAATCCATAACACTAATAATCTTCAATTGCTGTTACTATGGCAGTGTTTATACTAGTATTATCCTAAGAAAACTGGTTTAGCATAGTGGTTGAGGCATTAGGCTCAAAACCAGGAGACTGGGATTTCTAGTGCAGTTGGGTGACTTTGGGCCAGTCACTTTCTCTCAGCCCTAGAAAGGAGTCAGTGGCAAGCTACTTTTGAAAAACCTTGCCAAGAAAACCGCGGGGACTTATCCAGGCAAATCTCTGAGAATGGCAGCGGGGAACATTGTTTTGTTACAATTTCCTATACAGGTTGCCTTCGCTTGATGTGATGGAATGTTTACCTGTAGGAACAAACAGAGAAACTTTTGGATTTCTTGGAAAGATGCTCAGATTAAGAGAGTACACCATCTTTTCTTTCTGGGAAAACTCTCTGCTTTCAAAAGTCTCTTTGCAGCACTCCTCCAGGTACACGTTCCATTACACTAATGTCGATTCATTTAGAGACTGTTCAAAGTTACGACTGGGCTGAAAAAAAGGTGACTTAGGGCTGGTTCTTGCGCTTATGACTGCTTTATCATCCTGACAGTCTCACGAGTGCGATTTGGATGCCTGGCAATCATATGACAACCATTTGTGACGTTCTATTCAGCTTCCAAGATGCAGTCAATGAGGAAGTTGGCAGGGAAGGTCACAAGTTGCAGTCATGTGATATTTTGTTTAACAACCATGGAGATTCATTTTACAACCATGGCAAAGAAGGTAAAATACCTCACTTAATTACTGTACCACTCAGTGATGAACTTTCTGGTCCCTGTTGTGGTCATAAGTTGAGGACTACCTGTATGCCAAGAGTTCCCAACCTTGGCAACTTTAAGACGTGTGGAGTTCAATTCCCAGAATTTCCCAGCCAGCCATGCTGGATGGGGAGTTCTGGGAGTTGAAGTCCATGCATCTTGCCCACCCCTTTTGTATATTATGCTTGATATTATTACTACTATATAACAACATTTCGTTCTTAAGCCTGCTCTGTCTTAAGTTGCCTCTGAAATTTCATCTCTCCCCTCCCTATAAATGGCTGCATGTAGAGCTCTTGCAGTTTTTTATATTGTGCTCTGTGTTGCTGCATTGCTATACTTTTTTTCCTTCCTTTTGCACTCTCCACTCCTGAAGGAAAACATCTTTTGTTTGGCTGCTGTACTGTTTGGTGGTGGTTGCAGGGCCACAAACAAGCATCTTCTTCATTCTCCGCCCACACCTATGTGAAGCTTGGAGCTTCATTGGCAATTCTGTTGATGCTGGATAGAAGGCTCCGATGGGAGGAGGAGACAGCAGACACCTGTGGTTTTGCTAAGCAGCTTCTCTTCCACACCTGCCTCTATTGTTTTTCTTTGGGATTCCTTTTAGATATTGGAACATCAGAGAGACTCAAATAATTCCACTCAAAGCTTTTTCTTCTTCTTCTATGGTTTGTTTTTCATGTTTTATTACTTCCTGCTTCTCAAAGAGTCAACATTATGCCTCCTAAAAAAAGGAGAAGAAAAAAACAGATTCAAGTCCTTTCTTGCTATGCTTCACAGCAATTGCTTCTGGAATGAAAGAGTCCATTTAGCTGATGTTCTTCTGTTGACATTCCGTAAAAAGTTTACTGGTTCTAGGAGTGGCAAGAGGAAATGTTGTTGAGAAGAGGGAGGGGAGGAAGAGAACTGTGTTCATATTTCAATCAATCAAAGTAGAGTTTGAAGGTACTTTGGAGGTCTTCTAGTCCAACCCCCTGCTCAAATGAGATCCTATACCATTTCAGACAGGTGGCTGTCCAGTCTCTTTAAAACCTCCAGGGATGAAGCACCCACAACTTCTGAAGGCAATTTCTTCCACTGGTTAATTGTCCTCACAGTTAGGAAGTCTCTCCTTAATTCCAGGTTGCTTCTCTCCTTGATTAGTTTCCATCCATTGTTTCTTGTCCTGCCTTCGTGTGCTTTGGAAAATAAGTTGACTCCCTGCACACTCTTCTCTGTGGCAGCCCCTCAAATACTGGAATACTGCTATCATGTCACCCCTAGTCTTTCTTTTCTCACACCTGGTTTAGCGAAGGGGGGGGGGAGTTGTGATACATAACATGACGACACTGTGACAATGCAAGTTTGACACTCCTGCTCTAGACAAAACAGTTGTTTTTAATTTTTTCCCCACCTTTATTATTATTTTATAAATAACTCAAGATTGGGAACGCACCAATTACTCTTTTCTCTTCCTTATTTTCCCCACAAAGAGAATCCTGCAAGGAGAGTTGGATTGAGAGAGAGTGACTTCCCCAAAGTCACCCAATTGGCTTTCATTCCTAAGGCAGGACTAGAACTCACAGTCTCCTGACAGTTAATCCAAAGTCTCCTAACCGGCTTCCATGCCTGGTGCCTTAACTGCTAGACCATTAATGGCTCATTAATATATGCTCCATTAACATCTAGCTTAGGGTAGCATATAAAATGGAACGTGACAAATGTCAATGGGCAAAAGAATAAAATACAAACAAATAGATGCAGCTTGCAGACACAAACAATTGATCTAGAAGGACTCCCCAAATCTCTTGACCAAATGCCGGTCTTCATTGCCTTTCAGAAGACAGACGGGCCATTTGGATCGTGGAAAAAATGTTGTGCCATAGGAGAGACCCAGCAATAGAAAAGGCCCATGGCTTGGGTCCCATCAGATGACACTGATTAATGGATGGGACCCAACCAGTGGTGGTATTCTACCGGTTTGGTCCGATTCTATCGAGCCAGTAGCGGCGACGAGCAGCAGAGACTGAACCAGTTCTCTCTGATGTTGGACCTGTTGTGAATGAATAATTGTGTTAATAAACTTATCAAGAGCTTGAAGTCAAGTGCAGGGTTCTGGCCCTGCACTTCTGATTGGCCATTAAATGGCGAGATCAGATTGGTCCGTTCAGGAGAATCTGATTGGCCATTAACGAGCCTTTCTTATTGGTTAACGGAGCTAGCGCTCCCTGGTTTTCATTGGTTGAATATTTAATAAGTTGCCTATATAAGGAAGGCTGTAGCAGCCATTGATTTTGAGCTGTCACACCATGTAAATGAAGAGTTTGAAGTTCACCATTTCACCGGCTCGTCTCCATTCTTCGCACCCATGCTCCAAACCTAACACTGGCGATGAGGATGGGATTTGGAGACGTCAGAGCTGACTGAACAATGAAGATAACCAAGCACGTGGCTGAAAATGCACAACGGCGGAACCATGTCCGGCGGCGTCATACCACCCGCTCCATTCGACCCAGAGCAAAAAGACTGGGAGTCCTACATGGATCGTTTCCAAATGTTCTTGGAAACCAATAATTTGAAGGATGCCACGACCGGGAAGAAACGGGCGGTATTCCTAACGCATTGCGGGCCGACCGTATTCAAGATGGCCAAGGCACTAGCAAAACCGGCTGAAGTAAAGGCTATAGACTGGGACGTCCTCGAACCCCTACTGAGGGCCCACTATGCACCGACCGTATCAACACTCGTAAGATGGCACGAGTTCTACCAAAGAAACCAGCGGAAAGGAGAGAGCGTTGCCGATTTCGTTACGGACCTCTCAAACCTGGGAGGCCTATGTGGGTTCGCCGACCTGGAAGAGGCCTTGAGAGACCAAATAGTTCTGGGATTAGATGCGCTAAACATGCAGAGTAAGCTGATGGCGAAAGGTGACATCAGCCTTGCCGATGCCATCGCTGATGCTACTGCAGCAGAAGCAACCAGGAAGTCGGCTGCCCAAATGCGCCGAAACCGCGCTCCGGTACACCAACCGACCGGCGACATCTTACCCAAGTCAGAAGGACAGCTTTCGACGGCCCACCACGAGGACCTCTCTTCGTCGTCAGACAGCGACGTAGAAGAGGTCCATCGACTGCGGTCCGATCGGGACCATTACCAGAAGTCCCAACACCCATGCGCTGGCTGTGGGGCCAGCCATCCCCAGTCCGAATGCAAATTCCGTGACGCGCTCTGCCATGAGTGCGGGAAACGAGGCCACATCGGATGGGTCTGTAGAAGCCTCCTAGGACCCAGCCAGATCTCGAAGGGCGCTAACTATCGTCAACCGACAGGAAACCATCCTGTAAGGCGAGAACCAGTGAACCACTCCTACAGAAACCGAACCTTAAACCGCCCCACGAAGCGAGAAGAGGCTCATCAAGCTATCATTATCGGTCACGCCTCTTCCTTGGATGCCAAGAAAATCCGAATTAAAGTGGCCATCGAAAATCAGCCCTGCCAAATGGAAGTCGACTCGGGATTGTGTCNACCATCCTGTAAGGCGAGAACCAGTGAACCACTCCTACAGAAACCGAACCTTAAACCGCCCCACGAAGCGAGAAGAGGCTCATCAAGCTATCATTATCGGTCACGCCTCTTCCTTGGATGCCAAGAAAATCCGAATTAAAGTGGCCATCGAAAATCAGCCCTGCCAAATGGAAGTCGACTCGGGATTGTGTCTCTCGATGGTTTCCTGGAAGACCCTCAAGCAACTCATCCCTACTATCCAGCGCCAAGACCTCCGTTACCAAAGACTCATACTTAAAGACTATCAGGGGAATAGGATTCCAGTCATAGGATCCAGTCGAGTCCGGGTCTCGTTCAAAAACCGTACAGCGTACTTAACCCTGACTGTGATCGACAAGGACCGGCCTAGCCTGTTAGGCCTCCAATGGTTCGCGCCACTTGGCATTGAAGTGGCAGGCATTAACCAAATCAGGAGCAGTGACTGGGAGGAGGACCTCGTCCAAGAATTCAGGGACGTCTTTGCAGAAAAACTAGGCGAGTACAAGGGGACCCTGATATCATTTAACCTTAATCCAAAAATAGCTCCCATCCGCCTCAAGCCTCGTCGAGTTCCATTTGCCCTAAAACCCAAAATTGATGAACAGCTCGATAAGTTAATAGCCCAGGGGGTGTTAGAGCCAACCGATCACTCTCCCTGGGAAACCCCAATCGNATATCAGCAACTGCCAGTAGATAAAAAAACGGCACAGGCACAGACGATCGTGACGCACCGAGGTGCCTTTAAATGTACACGACTCCAATTCGGAGTGAGCGTAGCCCTGGGGATCTTTCAGAGCCTGATGGAAAGACTATTGCAAGGGATTAAAGGCGTTGTCCCCTACTTTGACGATGTGTTAATCGCTGCCCCACTTCAAAAATTTTACAGGATCGCTTGAAATTGGTCCTCCAGAAATTCAAAGACGCAGGTCTTAAAGTGAAGAAAAATAAGTGTAAGCTGTGTATAGATCGTGTCGAATTTTTAGGGTATTTAATTGACAGTCAGGGCATTCACCCTACCGATAGCAAATTGAGAGCAATAAAAAACGCTCCCAGACCCCGGAATAAGGCCGACCTCCAGGCGTTTCTAGGCCTTATCAATTTTTATAACGTATTCCTGCCGCACAAAGCAACTGTCGCTGAACCCCTACAACGTTTATTGGACAAAAAAGCAATTTGGATATGGGGACATAGAGAAGAGCAGGCGTTCCGAAATGTGAAAAAACTACTGACTTCTGACGCTGTACTGATGCAGTACAATGAGACCTTGCTGTTAAGGATCACATGTGATGCATCGCCTTTCGGAGTGGGCGCCATTTTGAGCCATGTTTTGCCTAACGGTAGCGAAGCCCCTGTTGCCTATTTCTCAAAGACGCTTTCAAAAACAGAGCGCAATTATAGCCAGATTATTAAAGAAGCCCTTGCCATTGTGTCTGCTGTCAAAAGATTTCATGAGTACGTGTATGGCCGAGCTTTTACCATAGTGACTGACCACAAACCTTTGCTGGGAATAATAGCGGGAGATAAGCCAACCCCCTATATATTATTTCCCAGAATGACTTGCTGGTCAGAATTCTTGGCTGCTTATAATTATCAGCTGCAATACCGCCCGGGAAAGGCCATTCCCCACGCAGACGCATTGAGCCGAGCACCGCTTCCAGAGACCATCAACGACCCCACGCCTACAGTGACAACGTTACAGATCGAGGCACTTCGTACACCTCCATTAACCGCCCGTGATATCGCGAGAGAAACAAAACATGACCCCGCCTTAGCACGAGTCCTCAGTTGGGTGGAACGCGGATGGCCATTGGATCAAGTACCGGATGACTTCGCACCATTCAAAAGTCGACAAACAGAGTTGTTTTCACAAAAGGGCTGCATCATCTGGAGTGATAGAGTCATTATCCCAGAGCGACTCCAATAAGCAGTACTGAGAACCTTGCACGATGGCCACCCCGGCATCGTGCACATGAAAGCCCTTGCACGAAGCTACGCGTGGTGGCCAGGCATCGACAAGCAAATCGAGACTTGGGTCAAAGCTTGTCATAGATGCCAGGAAGTAAGCAACGCCCCACCAAAAGCAATCCCAACCGAATGTGAAACACTGCGGGGACCCTGGTCCCGTATACATCTGGACTTTGCAGGACCTACCAAAGGCCACACATTCTTGCTAACTGTGGATGCCTACTCGAACTGGCTCGAAATCCACCCAATGAAGAACACAACAACTGAAGCGGTCATTAAGAAACTGGACAGACTGTTTGCAACCCACGGATTACCAGATGTTCTGGTATCCAACAACGGGCCCCAATTTACCGTGCTGTCTTTTGAACAGTACCTGGCGGACCGCGGTATTCGACATGCTCTGACTTCGCCTGTGCATCCTGCGGCTAACGGAAGGGCCGAGCGCATGGTACAATTCGTCAAGAAAACGCTACAAAAAATGGACTATGACAACATCGAAGAAAAAATAAACCGAATCCTCTTTTTACAGCATATCACTCCACACAGCGTCACCAACAAAACTCCCGCCAAGTTGCTAATGGGACGAAAGCTCCGCTCCCACCTCGACCGTTTACACCCAGTATACGAACCAGAGAAACCACATGGATCCAGAGGCTGATGCCATACCTTCCAGGTAGGCGACTCGGTATTCGCTAAAAACTTATCGGGCGATCCGTTGTGGGTCGAAGCGACGGGAGTCCGTATAACCGCCCCAAGATCATACCTCGTGCAATGCTGCGATGATAAACTATGGAAGCGCCATATCGATCAACTATGATCAAGGCTGCAGTCAAGGATCTATGAGTCCCCTGATGACCAAACTGATGTGGGGGGAGATACAGAGGAAGATGAACTTCAATTAGCAGGAAACCTTTTTGAAGGGAACGATAGCGGAACAGAAACACGTGAAGAGGAACCAGAGATGGGAGTGAGCTCGCCTCATGGTGATACCGAAGATGTTGGTGACAACGAAAATTCGAACTCAGAATCGGAGGCACCCCTTTTGTCAGACAGCGCCCTACCTCTACAAGAGTGCAGCCAAATACCAGGTGCACAACGAAAATCAAATAGACTAACAAAACAACCATCCTACCTCAAGGACTACGTAACCGCACCCTGAAAACGGAACCCGGGGGGAAGGGGTGTTGTGAATGAATAATTGTGTTAATAAAGTTATCAAGAGCTTGAAGTCAAGTGCTGGGTTCTGGCCCTGCACTTCTGATTGGCTGTTAAATGGTGAGATCAGATTGGTCCGTTCAGGAGAATCTGATTGGCCATTAATGAGCCTTTCTTATCAGTTAACGGAGCTAGCGCCCCCTGGTTTTCATTGGTTGAATATCTAATAAGTTGCCTATATAAGGAAGGCTGTAACAGCCATTGATTTTGAGCTGTCACACCATGTAAATAAAGAGTTTGAAGTTCACCGTTTCACCGGCTCGTCTCCATTCTTCGCACCCATGCTCCAAACATAACAGGACCCACCCACCCATCCACTCAGGCATCCATACCTTTTGTTCTGCTTATGAAGTGCAGCTGCTTTGTGTAGCACAGCAATTGCCGCACCGCAGCTGCTGAAGTGTCAGGGAGAGTGCAGGATTGCTGGAAATGACTCAAAATGCCTGCACAAAGTGCGTGTTTGGCGTACGCGCAAAACACATCCACCAAGCCACGCTCACTGAACTGGTGGTAAAAATTTTTTTGAAACAGATCAGTGGACCCGACACACGTCAACCCTATCAGATTGTAAAGGTAGTCCTTGATTTACAACCACAATTGGGCCCAAAATTTCTGTTGCTAAGTGAGTTTTGCCCCATTTTGTGACCTTTCTTGCCACAGTTGTCAAGTGGTTCACTGAAGTTGGTAAATGAGTAATCCAGTTGTTAAGTCAATCAAGCTTTGCCATTGACTTGGCTTGTTGGAAGGTCTCAAAAAGGGACTGCGTGACCTTAGGACACAGCAACAGTCATAAACATGAACCACTTACCAAGAGTCTGAATTTTGATCACATGATCCTGGTGATGCTGGAGAGGTTGTAACTGAAAAACAGTTGCAAGTCCTGTTTTTCAGTGCCGTTGTAACTTTGAACAGTCACTAAATGAATTGTACGTTGAGAACTACCTGTATTGGATGAGCAGAAGTCTCTGGAGACGGGTTGTCTCATAAATATCCCTGCCCTGTATCATGAGCAAAGCCAGAGCAAAGGGTTTAAGAGAGCAGCATTGGCCATGGCTCATTGGGACTTAGAGACCAATTGTTTTCACTTCTCTGCTTTCCTCAGTTGAGAATTCCTGGATGCTGGTTAGCTCTGGTCCTGTGGAAAGGCCACTGTGTGATATGGATGCAAAGGTTGCCCAGATACCCTCCCTTTTCTCAGATCAGCATGCCAGGAAAGTGTCTCTCCAAAGCTGGCACACAACTCTGTTTAAAGGGGAGAGCAAATGTGGCACATGACTTCCAAAGGCTAATCATTAGATAGATGATCGTATTTCTAAGTCTGCATGTTTTTCTGCCTAAATCCCACCCTT
The DNA here is from genome assembly GCA_004319985.1 of Emydocephalus ijimae. NCBI lineage: Eukaryota > Metazoa > Chordata > Lepidosauria > Squamata > Elapidae > Emydocephalus > Emydocephalus ijimae. The sequence continues at coordinate 2,853 of BHEV01010054.1, read as the reverse complement.
GTAATAACTGTTACCTGTTTATGATCGAGGGCAGCACGAATTCGAGGAACGATTCCTTCAGAGGGAAGAAGGGCAGGAGTCCAAGGTACCAGAGACCAAGCATGCAGAGGACCCCGCTCTTGGAGAAGATGTAGGGCATATCTTTATTCTGGGGGGATAAATAACATTTATTTGTTTTTATTTTAGACAGTCGATTTGTCCAGGGGTGGGATTCTACCGGTTTGGACCGGTTGTATAGAACTGGTTGTTACAATTCTGTGCAGTTTGGAGAACTGGCAAATCGTGCCCCCTGGCTGGCCCCACCCTCTCCGTTCTCCCCTCCCCACCCAGTCAGCCCTTGTCGCTCATGCATAACATTGCTGACTGCAGTCTCCCCTGCCCAGTCACTCCTTAAGGTATTTCTCCCCCTCCTCCCAACTATCACCTGTTCCAATGATCAATTGTGCTGGGATTTCCCTTGCTGTCTTACTGCTTTGCGCAGGAGGCTTCCCTGAGGCCCCGGGGGACCTTCCATGCTCCATATTTTTGCTTTCCTGGGCCTCAGATAAATTTCCTGGGAGCAAAAATGCCTCTCCAGGAGGCTTCCCTGAGGCTCAGGGGGCAAAAATAAAATAAAAATGGAGCGGGATGGGCTGCAAAAAACAAGACAAAGCCATGCTCACTCAGTCACATGGCTATGCACACTTAGCCACACCCACCTAGCCACGCCCAACAACCAGTTGTTTAAAAAATTGAATCCCACCCCTGGATTTGTCATTCTTAGACTTCATTGCTGGGAAGGTGGTTGCACTTCATCCCACATCTTTGTTTCCCCACTTACTAAGCATCCAAGTGCCCCAAATAGAGCGGAAGGTTCAGGGAAAATGCAATTCTTGCCCTGGCTTGACAAAACTCAACTGCTTAACAGTCTTTCAATCTAGGTTAGTGAATTTAGGGAGGCTGTTGTCTAATGCTTATGGAGAATTGGAAAAAGTGGGTGTAACAAGTTGGTCTACAAAGAAAGCTTAAGAAGAATAAGGAAGAACGGTGGACTTTTTAACCATGCTCTAATATGTTACAGGCAAGTCTTGACTTATGAACACAATTGGGACAGGAATTTCCATTGCAATGTAAGGTGGCATTACATGAGTCATGTCTAATTTTATGACTTTTTCTGCTGTGGGTGTTAAGTGAATCACACACTTGGTAAGTGAATCAGGCTTCACCCATTGGCTTTGCTGTCAGAAGTTGTAAATGGTGATCTCAGGACTCCGGGACACTTCAATGGTCATAAATACAGGCCAGTTGCCAAACGTCCAAATTTGTGACCATGGGGATGCTGCAGTGGTTGTAAGTGTGAGGACCAGTCACTAAATGAATGTTTGTAAGTCAAGGATTACCTGCATGAAGGGGTACCTTATTTATTGCTGTCTGAAGAGCCTAAAAAAACCTTTCCATAGATATTTATACAGTCTGAAGCTTTAAGCAAAAAACGGATTTGTAAACATAAAAAGTGAAAGTGGGGAAAAGGACATTTGATACGTACAGCTTTCCGGCATTTTTTCAGTATTTGATTATCAAAGGAGGCCCAAATGCTGATGTGGGAACGGTTGTATTTCTGGACAAGATGTGCTACCTGGAAGAAGGAAAAATAACATAACCTCAGCTAACACATTCCTCGAAGGAACATCAGTTTTTAGTGGCACAATTGCCTCTTGTGGAAACTGAGTAAGAAGAACCAATCAGATCAGAGGGAGCAGAGTCCGAAGCACCAATCAGGTGGCTTTTCTGTGGGGTACGGATTTGGATAAACTTATGCACTTATTCTCTTTCCACCCTACACTGTAAAGGCCAATTTCTTCTAACACCTTGATGTGAATAGTGATATGAATAAGTGATGAGATGTAGGGTCCACCAGCCAGAACTGTGGCTACTTGTACTCTCAGTTCAAGGATGAGCAACTTGATGACCTTAAGATAATTACAGCTCTCTTTCTTCTTTTACAGTCTATGAAGCTTCCAAGTTCATACGACCAAAAAGTACAGTTACTCTAACTTACAACCACAATGGGGACCCGAATTCCCATCGATAAGCAAGGTGGATGTTCACGCCCAATTTTACAAACTTTTTTTTTGCCATGATTAAATGAATCATTGCTGTTGTTAAATAAATATATGGTCATTAATCAAATCTGGCTTTCCCCATTGATGATGCTTGTTGGAAGCCAACTGGGAAGGTCGCAAATGGGATGATGTGACCTGGGGTGCTGCAATCCTCAGAAGAAACATATGCCGATTGCCAAGTGTCCAGTACAAGGACCGGTCATAAATAACATTTTTTCCAGTGCCATTACAATTTAGAACAAATGGTTGTCCAATGTCTTCTTAAAAACTTGCAGTGTTGGAGCATTCACAACTTCCTGATCCTTGCAAATTGAAAGCCTTATACAATAATACTTCTCCAGAAAAAGACTGAGAGCTCCTACTCTCAATTATGATTACATAATTCAATATTGTTTGAGACAAAAACTCAATATTTCTTGAAACTATGCATGCCTTCGAGTATTTATTTCCTTGCTTTTTTTATCTAAAATCCCAGATATGGTTTAAAATTCATTGAAAGTTCACTCTTGTAGCAAACTTTTTTTACAAAATAATGGATTCAATTTTCTCAATGGATTTGAGCAGCTTCAAATGAGCATTAACTGCAGAAGTGGAATGAGATTTGGAAGGTCAACATCTTCCTAGACATCTTCTATAGTCTTAGGAATGTAACTAAATGATAGAAATGAAAGGAGTGGAGTGGAGTGGAGTGGAGTGGAGTGGAATAGAATAGAATAGAATAGAATAGAATAGAATAGAATAGAATAGAATA
>BHEV01010052.1:0-11874 GCA_004319985.1 Emydocephalus ijimae | reverse complement strand
TTCATCTACTGGTAGTTGCTGATATGCTTGAGCTAAATCCAATTTAGCAAAAACTTTCCCGCCCCCCAGGGAATGGAAGAGGTGCTGTACCACCGGAACTGGATATGCGTTCTGCTGTAGGGCGTGGTTCAAAGTGGTCCGGTAGTCCCCATAAATTCGGATTGACCCGTCTGGCTTAATGGGTGTTACAATAGGGGTTTCCCATGGATAGTGATCGATGGGTTTCAACACCCCTTGAGCAATTAGCTTGTCGAGTTGTTCGTCGATTTTCGATTTTAGGATGAACGGAACTCGATGGGGCTTCAAGCGAATGGAAGCTACTTTTGGATTGAATGAGATCGGGGTCCCCTTATACTCGCCTAAGCTGTTTGCGAAGACGTCACTGAACTCAGAGATAAGGTCTTCCTCCCAGTCACAGCCACCGACTTGGTTCACGCCGGCCACTTCAATGCCGAGTGGCGTGAACCATTGGAGGCCTAGTAGGCTAGACCTACCTCTATCAATGACCGTTAGAGGTAAGTATGCTGTGTGCTTCTTGAAGGAGACTCGGACTCGGCAGGACCCGACGACGGGGATTCGATTCCCCTGGTAGTCCTTGAGGATGAGGCGTTGGAATTGGAGATCTTGGCGTTGAATTGTGGGGATGAGTTGCTTGAGTGTCTTCAAAGACACCATTGAGAGGGACGATCCCGAGTCGACTTCCATGTGGTACGGCTGGTTCTCGATGGCTACCGTGACTCGGATTTCCTTAGTGTCCAAGGTTGAGGCATGACTGATAGTGATAGTATGGTGAGCCTCTTCTCTCTGCAAGGCTGGATTTCTGAAGGAGTGGTTTACTGGCGTTCACCTGACAGGACGGTTTCCTGTCGATTGGCGATAGTTAGCCCCTTTTGAGGCCTGGCTGAGTCCTGGCAAGCTGCGGCAGACCCGCCCAATGTGGCCTCATTTCCCGCACTCATGGCAGAGTGCGTCGCGGAATTTGCATTTGGACCTGGCATGGTTGGCTCCACAGCCAGCGCAAGGGCGTAGGGGCTTCGGACGATGGTCCCGGTCGGACCGCAATCGGTTTACCCCTTCTTTGTCGCTGTCTGATGACAAAGAGAGGTCCTCGTGGTGCGTGGTTGCAGGCTGCCCTTCTGAGCTGGTAGAAATGTCACTGGCCGGTGGCGGTACCGGAGTGCGGGTTTGGCGAAGTTGTGCAGCCGATTTCCTGGTTGCTTCTGCTGCAGTAGTATCGGTGATGGCATCAGCAAGACTGATGTTGCCTTTCGCCATCAGCTTGCTTTGGAGGCCTGGTGCATCTAGTCCCAGAACTATTCGATCTCTCGGTGCCTCTTCTAAATCGGTGAACCCGCAGAGCCACCCCAAATTTCGGAGGTCCCCCACGAAATTGGCCACGCTTTCCCCTTTCCGTTGGTTCATCTGATAAAACTCGTGGCGTCTCATGAGCGTAGGCACGGTTGGCGCGTAGTGGTCTCTCAGGATGGGTTCGAGGTCATCCCAGCTCATGGCCTTCACTTCTTGAGGTTTGGCCAGTGCTTTAGCCATCTTCAATATGGCTGGGCCGCAATGCGTTAGGAACAACACCCTTTTCTTTGCTGGCGTGGCGTCCTTTAAGTTGTTCGTCTCAAGAAACATTTGGAAGCGATCCATGTAGGATTCCCAGTCCTCTTGGTTTGGATTGAACGGAGCGGGTGGTATGATGCCGCCGGACATGGTTCCGTTGTTGGCGTCGTCTGTCACGTGCTCGGTGTTTCTTCCTGGCTTCTTCGGTTCAGACATCTCCACATCCCATCCTTGTCGCCAGTGTTAAGTATTGAGCATGGGTTAGAATAAATGGAGACAAGCCTCTGAACGGTGAACTTCAGCTCTTTATTTGCATAGTGACTTCTCAATTTAACAACAGTGAACTCTGCCTTGTATAGGCAACCCTTGTACAATTTAACCAATAACGAGCTAGGAACACTAGCTCTTGCAACCAATAAGAACTCTCTGTTAAGGACCAATCGGATTCCTCAGAACTGGCCAATCCGGTCTGGCTGCTTAACAGCCAATCAGAAGTGCAGGGCCAGAACCCTGCACTTTACCTCAAGCTCATACTTTATTAACCATATTGCATACACAACAGTGGGTGTGGCCTAATCGGCCTTTTTTGTCCTCCCTGGGCTCTGGAGGCTTTCCTTGACCCTCCGGGAAGGCAAAAATGGCCTCCCTGGACTCCGGAGGTTCTCTGGAAGTCAGAAATGGGCCCATTTCCAGCCTTTCCAAACCTCCAGGAGACCTGGTTTTTGCCCTCCCTGAGCCTCCATTTACCTGCATCCAAAATGGGCCATGTGGGTACTCCTGGGAACGGAGGGCAGGGTGGGTGGGGCCAGCCAGGAGTGGGATTTGGGGGTTCTCCAAACTGCACAGAATCTTATCTAGGGGCTCTCCCAAACACCTGCGAAGCCCCAGCAGCCCATCCCTGTTGGAGGTCTTCTAGTTCAAACCCCTGCTCAAGCAGGATAACTTACACCATTTCAGATAGGTGGCTGTCCAGTCTCTTCTTAAAAACCTCCAGTGATGGAGTGTCCACAGTGTCTGAAGGCAAGCTGTTCCACTGGTTAATTGTCCTCACTGGTAGGGAGTTTCTCCTTAATTCCAAGTTGCTTTTCTTCTTAATTAGTTTCCATCCATTGTTTCTTGTCTTACCTTCTGGAGCTTTAGAAAATAATTTGACCTCCCCTTCTTTGTGGCAGCTCCTCAAATACTAGAATACTGCTATCATGTCCCCCCCCCATCATCCTTCTTTTCTCTAGTCTGGCCATATCAAATTCCTGCAACCATCTGTTGGAAGTTACGATCTCTTCTAGGAGGACAGCCCCCACCCTTTGTCAAGTGGGGCTATTAAAATAGCTGGAGCCAGCTTACTTTTCACAACAAAGGAAGGAGAAAATTACAAGCATGAGATACAGAGAAAAAAACCCTACAAACTAGCTAAGATCCTTTCCCATAGAAATCAAATAGATGGCAAGTTATAAAAACTTGTGAAAAGCAAACCAAAAGGCATGGCAGGAAGGAAACATGATAGCAAACAAGCAACTACAAAGGATCAGGACCATAAAACCAAGATCCCAGGAAAAGAATTAACACACAAAAAAAACCAAAGTCTTCAAAGATTCACACCTACAAATCAAAGAACCTGAAGTGTAAAAAAGAGAGGTTTTCCTACTCACTTATTAGATTTATCCTAGAAACGCAGTGAGATTTCTTTTTACCTGCCTTCCTATTAATAAACTGATTCTGACTTTCAACACAGCTGACCAAATCATTTTGCATTTCTCCCAGCCAGGAAATTTGAATCCACAAAAGGAAAGAACTTTGCCTATTTCTTAAAGGGCAAGGTTTCTTTTTTCCTTTCCTCACATCTTTCATATGTTTTTGTCTCCAGGCCCTTAATCATCTTAGTTGCTTTTCTTTGCACTTTCTCCAAAGTCTCAACATCCTTTTTGTAATGTGGTGACCAAAACTGTATGCAATATTCCAGGTGTGATCTTACTAAGGATTTATAAAGTGGTACTAATACTTCATGTGATTTTATTCATACAACCTGTTTATACAACCAAGGATTGTATTAGCTTTTTTCACTGTTGCCACACACTACTGGCTTATGTTTAAGTGATCATCCACTAGGACTCCAAGGTCCCTCTCACAGTGACTGTTTTTGAGCCAGGTTTCTTGAGGAGCATCTCAGCTTAGACCTCTGGAGTTCATTGCAATAAACCCAGCGTGGACAACCACTTGGTGCCTAACTCATCCTACATGTGTTCTAATAATGGCTGGCAGATGCTTGATTGCTCCCTGATTCCTGAAGTTGACATTCATCTGGAGCATGTTCCTCTACATGTGATTCCTCCAATTTAATGGAGGAGATGATGTTTTGTTGTTTTACAGTCCTGAAGGTCTGTAAAATTGTTCTTGCAGAAATTTAGGAAAAAGCAAGCAAATAGCACCTATTTTTTTCCCTTGGTGTCAGTGGCATTTTAACTTATCTGGTAAAGACAACCTCAGGCTATTTAAGTACATCTCGATTGAAACCCTTCAGTAGAAAGCAGGGGTTGGAAGAACAATCAAGGGAGCATCTGCTTGTCCCAAACAGATGAAACTCTGTTCATTCCCAGACTGTCACATCTAGAATAAGGATTGCACCAAAAATAATTGGAGCCACGATCTCACAACACTTCAATATCATGAACTGCTTTTTTTACATAGCTGATGCAACACAATTCTTTGTGCATTTGCTGAAGAAGTCTCACCATGTTTGTTATTGGAAGGATTCAAAGGACTACAGCCTAAAGTGAAGATTCTGAATAAGTTTTCTTGTGATCTTGATCTTGATCTGCTGGACAAATTCCTACCCAAAAGAGGAGAGAAAGGTTGACAATGAACACTGGGGAACTGACCCAAGAATTTACATCTGAGTACGGTAACTATAATACAAGGCTGTTGTGTGTGTGGTGGTCTAGAAGTGGGGAGAGTCAGGTTCTAGTCAACCATAGGAGTTCACTGAGTGGATTTATAGCAGTCACCATCTCCCAGACCAGTTTTCCTCATGGAGTTGTTACTGTGGGAAAAGATAGTAGAAGGGACTGTTATTTATACCATCCTAAGCTCCTGAAAGGCAGGATATTCAAATACATAAATAAAGATATGATGTCACCACTATTGAGGAAATGTTTCCTGAGGTCATAGCTCTGAAAGAGAAGAATCAACTCTATAGGAATACAAAGATTCTTTCTGTTATGAAAATTATTTCTTCTTCAAATATTCTCAGGCGCTACTTAATTTTTAAAAACATCCATTTAAAAAATCTATTTATGTGGAATTTTTGTTAGCCTCTTGCTCTAATCCTTCAAAGAAAGAAAAGCTAAGAGTGTTCCAGTCAGACACAATGAATGCCATAATGTGGCTTATTAAACCAGGTTTAAGTTCCATTCTTGAATTTAGCCTAACTGTAACTATTTTTATAAGATTCATCTTTTGCAGTTCCCAATGCTTCTCTTCTTTCCATTCATCATTTACCTCTCTAATTTATAAACCTACCCATTTCACACAAAAAATGTGCAGCATCCTGTTATCTTCTCCTCCCCCCTTCCTCACTTTTTTCTCTTACCCAAGCTCCTTACAGATGAAGCTAAGATTGTAAGATGCTTGTTGAACAATGCAGGCAAATTAACTTTCCCTTTTGGGACGTCACAAGATATAAAAAGCCATTTTCAAAGGTTTTAACTTTTCAAAGGCTGATTGGTTAGCGGCAGACAGCCATTTTGGAAATCTTTGTTCAAGATGGAGAGTTCAGCTGTATATTTTCCAAGTTCACTTTAACCCCAAGCTTTGAGTGCTAGCAGTTAGTTTGGATGAATTACTCTCTAATTTCTGCCTTTTCTGTTTTTTGGACAAGCCTTTAAATTACAGTTTAAGAGACTGTGCTTGAGGTGTCATCCTGCGTAATTTATGAAGACTCTCTGAATTTTCTGAAGGCACAAATGAATGGTCAAGCTATGTGACCCCCCACCCCCAGCTAAGTCCATTGGGTACAGATAGAGTTTGCTCATTTTCCCAGAACAGCAATGAGGTGAATAAAAGCAATTCAGAGGTCTGGGAAGATAAAATATGAAAGCTTTCAACCAAAGGTCTGTGAGATAGGATCTCAGTAAGGGGAGTTAACGGTATATATGGTGGGTTTCTTATCTGTAGCTGTGCCCCAGTTTAATGCTCACCATCTTTCTTAAACTTATGTAAGGATTGGAAATTACCTTTGTTTATTACTATGTTAATTACCTGAGTATATCAGAAATTGTGTCTTAATGGCTTTAGTATCCAATACCCTTCAGGGTTTATCATACTGTCATTGTGCTCATTATAAACAAACAATTTATAGGGTGTAGTTATTCCCTGGGAATTTTAGGATTTGGAAATTAGTTCATTTGATAAACTCATAGCAAATTTAAATGTTGTTAGATTTTTCCCAACATTTTCCACTTTCTGCAATTCCCAAATCTCCAGGATAATGTTTAAATAGTAAAATTATTTTTATTTCCTTTTTTCCTTGCATCCTTCTAAATATATGTTTGCCATGTCCTGAAGTTCTGAATGTCTCTGAGGTTTCATCGATCATATTTACTGTATTCTAGAGTATATTAATGTACAAAATTCCGCAGTTGGGAACCCCCCCCCCCATATAATACACATTTGGAACTAAGTTAGTTAGGGAGGCATAACACTGTTTGCTTGATTATGCCTTAATCTATTTTGAGAGTTTACACAATGCAGTGAAAATAAACTATTTTTTAAAAAAAATATTTAAAAACTACTTTTTAGATTTTTATGTAATTTTATTTTTGTATTTTAAAGTTTTTAATATTTGGGGTACTCCTCTCTCTTTATGCTGGTCTTTGACCATAATAAAGTTGATTGTTTGAACTAAATGTTTTGTGTTCACAAATCTGACTTAGCCACAAGACACCATCCAAAATGAAAATTAGAATGTTGTGCAGCTGCAACAGCTTAGCGTTTAACTGATAGTGATTGTTCAACTGATTGTAACAGAACCAGATATATTTTTCATGTAAACTTAGTCAAAGAATCAATTACATATTTTTGAAAGCATTAACTAATAAATTGATATTTATTTAAAACATTGAAAGGCTTATATTTCCACAGTTAGGTATTACTGTAAATGCTTTACTGTCATACGTATAAACTCTTTCATACTGCTCTGTGATTGAAAGGAAGATAGACATTATAAGTAAATAAGTAATAAGTAAATAATAAGTAAATAAGTAAAACCAACCTTTATGTCAGTAAAACCCATAAATCACACCAGGAAGAAGGATACATAAAACTAATTAGGAGATCATTACAGTGTATGCACTGGGCATATTTTTTCCTGTTGTTTTGTGCTGCAAACTCATTAAAAACTCCATGTCTCTTGAAATGCCCTGACATGAAAGGTGATGATGAATATGGCTATAAAGACCGAAAATCATTCAGAGCCTGCTGTCTGAAAAATTGGACAGTGACACATTATCAACTTGTTAGAATGTACTTATCTCTATTTATTGTATTCAATTAGCACATAATGGATGTTGATTGAAAACAGTCACTTTCAGCTGAGTAGGCATTCATTTGGCAGAAGAGTTTAATTAGAACAGGGTTTTGAAAAATAGGCACCTAGATAGGTGTACACTGTTGAGGCAATACTTCATGTTCTTCTAACTCTATGGCAAAATCATATGCTAGACTGCCCTTTTCTGACAAAACCTTAGATTGCTCAAGCACTTTAGAGTGTTTTTTAACCATGAGGAAAGTTCTTCTCATATGTAAGTGTTCTCCATGCTTGATATTCAATCATAAGTGGTTTAAAGCTCCTTTTTAAAACTCAACCATCCAGATAGTTTAGGTCAGAGAAAGGTGAAAAAACTGTATTGATGATGTATAAGATTTAATACATACTTAACAGAGATAGCAAGCAACATAGCAGTATAACAATTGAGAATTGCTAACTGTTTAGGTTGTAGAATAACTAAAAGTTAAGAGTGCTTGATGAATGTGTTCCATTACATGTGTTCCATAACACTAGAATGCAAATTACAAATCTTAGCATCGTCCCTCTTCTCTCAAATAATCACCAGCTCAGAAACAAATGTCCTCAGGATTTGAACAATGTCCTGTACATTTTGATAGGACATAATCAATATGCATAGGATTGTGTTTTAAAACAACAAAATTATATCATGCTCTGTCCACTTTCCTTTCAGAAATTAGCACCCTGGTTTTTCCCTCTTTCTTTTTCTTACACATAACATGGTAGATCTGCGCACACAAGATGTTTGTATATTGTTTGTGTGTATGTGTTTGATATGCCAGTTCATATTATCGTAAACCAGTTTTATCTAGTGGTTGAGGTACCAGGCTAAGAACCACAAATCTGTGAATTTTATTTCTGTGAAAGCTGGTTGATAATTTGGGGCCAATCACTCTTGGCCCAACTCACCACACAGATTTATTATGGAGAAAATAGGAGGAGGAGAAAGTATTAAGTATGTTTGTCTCCTTGAGTTATTTATAAAAGCAGTAAAGGTGGATAAAAAAATCTAAACCAAATAGTATGTTTATATACACAACTTTAGGGGAAGCCATTAAACTTGATTCAATTCAATTTGCATATTTGTTTATAAAACATGTAACGAAGCTTACAGATTCATTCTTGCTAACATTTCTTCCTACAATAATCTTTAAAATCATTGTTATCTTGTTCTTAGATGGAAGTTATTATGCCATTGCTAAATAAAGTGAGAATCCACAATGTATTTATTATATGAATATCAATTAGTGGGTTTAGGGCCACAATCTGGAGCCCTACATCCTTTATAAAATGCTTACATCTAAAAAATGAATTAATTCAGTTATATTTATAACCATCCATTACAAAGGTGTGGTCGAACTGGAGTTTTGGGGAAATGGAGTTCTGAATAAAAAATAGACATCCTGAATTGAAAAATTGTCCTATGTGTTATCAAGGAATGGGAATTACAAACGGTAGTCTCCTACATTCCACTTTTCTTCTCATGGATTCTGAAGAAGTCAGAGGACAGAAAATAACATTCATGTCTCTCTCTTTTTTCTGTTAAGTCTAGATGTTGTGGTAATCCAGTCACATCAGCCCTGCCCCATACAGTTAATGTCAATGGAATTTACAGTTCAACGATATCCAAAGAATTATAGTTTGCCTTGTCTCTTTGCAAAACAAAAACAAACAAAGAAACAAGCTAAAGGTGCTGTCAACATCTGAGTTGGAATCGTGACAGGTGCTAGGTCATGAATGGACAGTTTGTTGTCATCAGATGTTCATGAAATTAAGATATAAATGGGCTGGAAAATTAGATAGTGGTCATGTGGAGTTTCATATCCTAAATATGGTCTTTCTACTAGGGTGCAGCTTCCTGAATATTTCCCAATTGGCCAATTGGAAGTAGAAGTTCAGAAACATCTGGAAAGCTTCAGTTTAATCCCCTCTGCCCTAAATATATATTGAAGGCCTGAAATGGGGTGAGGAAGTATACTGATGCATACACACAAGTAGTTATGATATTAAAGTGATTTTCTATCACCTTCAAAAACAAATATATCAGAAAAATGAATTTAAAAAACTCAACCTTTTGCTTCAGTTTTTTTAAATATATGTTATTTTCTTGGGTGTGCATCTTAGAGAAAGAAGGATATTGCTACTTCTTGACACTTTATGAAAGTTTCCTTATTTTCTTCTAACTCCATATTCTCACACTATAAATCACATTTGAACATACATCAGTGTAATATATCTGGAAAGGTTGAAGTTGAGGTGTTTTGGAAATGACTTTGAGGTTTCTGCTAACATTTTCTGAATGTTCTGGCTTCCAATGAATTTATGGTGTATTTCACTGTCATTGACAAGAACTGAAACTTGGTTTTAAAGAAACAGAACAATTTTTAATAATCTTAATGGTTGATTGACTACTTCAAGAAAGAAAGCTATGATATTTGTTGTAGTTACTTCCCTATCTTAGAGAAAAAAAACAGAGAGTAAAGACACTTCATAAACAAAATCATATTGTCTATTCCTCTTACAGTAGCTTAACTTTCCATGATCTTGTTTGATTTTTAAATGTTTTCCTGCAAGACATAGAACATAGTAAGTCTATTAGTACATATTAAATACGCACACCATCATGTAGAACATACATGACTAATGCTTTCCTTGATGTTTAGGAGCCATTAATCATTGTATAATATTGGGTGTGGGCCAATGACTTCTATGCATAAAGACCTAAGCCAACCTAAGGCATGAATTCACTGGAAAACCTTATAACAATAGTGTTGTGAATGCATAGAATTTAATAAAGTTATTTGGAGCTTGGAGTCAAGTGCAGGGTTCTGGCCCTGCACTTCTGATTGGCTGTCCAACGGCAGGATTGGATTGGCCCGTTCAGGGGAATCTGATTGGCCATTGACAGAGCTTTCGTATTGGTTCAATGGAGCAAGTGCTCCTGAGTTCTTATTGGTTAAATAGTTATTGGGTTACCTATATAAGAGGGTCGTAGCTGCCCTGTTTTTCTGAGCTGTCACAATGTAAATAAAAGAGTTGAAGTTCACCGTTAACTGGCTCGTCTCCATTCATTATCGCCCATGCCTCAAACTTGACACTGGCGACGAGGATGGGATGTGGAGACGACAGAGCTGACTGAACTAAGAAGAAGAAGCCGAGCACGTGACTGACGACACACAACGCCGGAACCATGTCCAGCGGCATCATACCACCCGCTCCGTTCGATCCAGCGCAAGAGGACTGCGAGTCCGACATGGATCGTTTCCAAATGTTTTTGGAAACTAACAACTTGAAGGATGCCTCAACCGGGAAGAAACGGGCGATATTCCAAACGCATTGCGAACCAACCGTATTTAAGATGGCTAAAGCACTAGCCAAACCAGCTGAAGTGAAGGCTATGGACTGGGACATCCTCGAACCCATACTAAGAGCTCATTACACACCAACTGTGCCCATGCTCGTAAGACGGCACGAGTTCTACCAAAGGAACCAGCGAAAAGGAGAAAGCGTTGCCGATTTCATCGCAGACCTCCGAAACCTGGGAGGCCTCTGCGGGTTTGCCGACCTGGAAGAGGCCTTAAGAGATAGAATAGTCCTGGGATTAGATGCACCAGGCGTGCAAAGCAAGCTGATGGCAAAAGGCGACATCAGCCTTGCTGATGCCATCACTGCTGCTGCTGCGGCAGAAGCCACCAAGAAGTCCGCTGCCCAACTGCGCCGCAACTGCGCTCCAGCACAACAACCGATAGGTGACATTCTACCCAACTCAGAAGGATAGCTTCTGACGGCGCACCATGAGGACCTCTCTTCGTCGTCAGACAGCGACGAAGAAGAGGTCCATCGACTGCGGTCCGTTTGAGACCACTACCCGAAGTCCCTATGCCCTGCAATGGCTGCAGGGCCAACCATCCCAGGTCCGAATGCAAATTCCGCGACGCACTCTGCCATGAGTGTGGAAAGAAAGGCCACATCGGATGGGTGTGCCAAAGCTCACAAGGAACCGGCCTCGCCTCGAAGGGGGCTAACTACCGCCAATCGACAGGAAACCGTCCTGTAAGGCGAGAACCAGTAAACCACTCCTACAGAAACCGAGTTTTAAATCGCACCATGAGGTGAGAAGAGGCTCACCATACTATCACTATCGGTCACGCCTCTGTCTTAGACGCCAAGAAAATTCAAATTCCTGTGGTCATCGAGAACCGGCCCTGCCAAATGGAAGTTGACTCGGGATCGTCTCTCTCAATGGTGTCCTGGAAGACCCTCAAGCAACTCATTCCCACTATCCAGCTCCAAGACCTTCGTTATCAAAGACTTATTCTCAAGGACTATCAAGGAAATAGAATCCCTGTCGTCGGATCCACTTGAATCAGGGTCTCATTCAAGAATCGCACAGCATACTTACCATTAACTGTGATTGACAAAGATTGGCCTAGCCTGCTAGGCCTCCAATGGTTTGCGCCACTTGGCATTGAAGTGGCTGGCATAAACCGGGTCAGCGGAAGCGACTGGGAGGAAGACCTCATCCATGAATTCCGGGACGTCTTCGCTGAAANAAGATAGCTCCCATCCGCCTTAAGCCCCGTCGAGTTCCGTTTGCTTTAAAGCCGAAAATCAATGAACAGCTCGATAAACTAAAAGCTCAGGGGGTGCTAGAACCTACCGATCACTCTCCTTGGGAGACCCCAATAGTAACACCAATTAAGCCGGATGGGTCCATTCGAATTTGTGGGGACTACCGGGCCACCCTG
>BHEV01010048.1:0-19062 GCA_004319985.1 Emydocephalus ijimae | reverse complement strand
ATTCCCTGGGGGGCAGAAAAGTCTTCACTAAATTGGATTTAGCACAGGCGTACCAACAACTGCCTGTAGATAAAAAAAACCTGCAGAGGCACAGACGATCGTTACGCATCGAGGTGCCTTTAAATGCAACCGACTCCAATTCAGAGTGAGCGCAGCCCCAGGGATTTTTCAAAGTCTGATGGAGAGACTCTTGCAAGGGATCAAGGGGGTCGTGCCATACTTTGATGACGTTTTAATTGTGGCCCCGAATAGAGAAGTACTAGAAAAGCGTCTTAAAATGGTTCTCCAGAAATTTAAAGATTCCGGCCTTAAGGTTAAAAAAAATAAATGTCAACTGTGTACAGATAAAGTAGAGTTCCTGGGGTACCTAATCGATAAGCAAGGCATTCACTCCACTAATAGCAAACTAAAAGCAATCAAAAATGCCCCAAGACCCAGGAATAAGACTGATCTCCAAGCTTTCCTGGGGCTCATTAACTTTTACAATATCTTTTGCCCCAGAAAGTGACCGTATCTGAGCCCCTACATAGACTTCTCGACAAAAAAGCAACCTGGGTCTGGGGACACCGAGAGGAGCACGCATTCCGACAAGTAAAAAACTTACTAACCTCAGATGCTGTTTTAATGCAGTATAACGAGACTCTGCCTTTAACAATTACATGTGACGCATCACCATTTGGAGTAGGAGCCATCTTGAGTCATGTGTTACCAAATGGTAGTGAGGCCCCTATTGCCTATTTTTCAAGGACCCTATCAAAGGCTGAACGTAACTATAGCCAAATCGACAAAGAGGCTCTTGCTGTTGTATCTGCTGTGAAACGGTTTCATTAATATGTGTATGGATGAGTTTTTACTATTATTACCGATCACAAACCTTTGCTAGGGATTATAGCTGGAGACAAGCCAACCCCCTATATATTGTCACCTAGAATGACTCGCTGGTTGGAGTTCTTAGCTGCGTACAACTATAAATTACAACACCGCCCGGGGAAAGCCATTCCCCACGCTGATGCATTGAGCCGTGCCCCACTTCCGGAAACCGTCGACGACCCAGCTCCAACCCTTACAACACTCCAGATTGAAACACTACATTCACCACCACTAGCAGCCAGAGACATTNACGAGATCCTGTCCTGGTGCGAGTTCTCAGCTGGGTCGAACGAGGATGGCCAGTAGAACAAACCCCTGATGACTTCACCCCTTTCAGAAACCGGCAAACAGAACTTTTTTTGCAAAAAGGCTGCATCATATGGGGAGACAGAGTCATCGTCCCAGAGTGGTTACAACGAGCAGTATTGAAAACATTGCATGACGGTCACCCCGGCATCGTGCGTATGAAAGCGCTCGCACGAAGCTACGCGTGGTGGCCTGGCATCAATAAGCAGATCGAAGCCTGGGTGAAGACTTGTCTAAAGTGCCAAGAAGTCAGCAGTGCCCCACCTAGAGCAACCCCAACAGAGTGGGAAACCCCCCGGGGGCCGTGGTCCCGCATCCACATTGACTTTGCGGGACCTACTAAGGGACATACGTTCCTCCTAACAGTGGATGCCTATTCCAACTGGCTCGAAATCCACAAGATGAAGACTACTACAACCAATTCAGTCATCCGCAAATTAAATAAACTATTCACAACACATGGACTGCCAGACGTTCTGGTCTCCGATAATGGACCCCAGTTCACCGCCCTGGAGTTTGAACAATATTTAGTGGACCGGGGTATCCGCCATGTGCTAACTTCGCTGGCGCACCCTGCGGCTAACAGCAGGGCCGAGCGCATGGTCCANCTCAACCGGCTCCACCCATCCTACGAGCCAGAGAAACCCTGTGGATCTAGCGGAAAATGCCGCGAGTTCATGGTAGGCGACTTAGTTTTCGCTAAAAACCTTTCCGGTGAACCGNGACATTGACGACAAACTAAACAGAATACTCCTACTCCAACGCATCACTCCGCACAGCGTCACCAACAAGACTCCAGCTGAACTGTTGATGGGACGCAAGCTCCGTTTCCACCTCGACTGCTCCACCCATCCTACGAGCCAGAGAAACCCTGTGGATCTAGCGGAAAATGCCGCGAGTTCATGGTAGGCGACTTAGTTTTCGCTAAAAACCTTTCCGGTGAACCGTTATGGGTCGAAGCAACCGTAACTCAAACCACCGGGCCCAGATCGTACCGTGTGCAAACATGGGATGGAAAAATATGGAAACGCCATATAGATCAGCTTCGCTCTAGGCTACAACCCAGTTCCCGCGACTCCTGTGACTCTCAAACTGAGGGGAGAGGGGATGTCGAAGAAACCGAATTCGAGATGGTGGAAAGTAGAATTGAAGGAAGTCAACAGCCAGGCGCGATACATGAAGAAGAATCAGGGAGGGGGACGGCCTCGCCACAGAGGAATACCTCAACGGAGGCAAGCCCGCAGAGATCGGAGGACAACAACGACAGAATTAGCGGCACCGAGTCATCCAGTGAGGATGCGGAACCGCCTGTACCAGATATATCAAAAAATGTCCCGCCAAAACCGGACTACAGACAGGAACCGGTAGGACAGCACAAATCTAATAGACAGTTAAAACAACCTGCATATCTTTGGGATTATGTCACCGCACCCCTCAAATGGAACCTAGGGGAAAGGGGTGTTATGAACTAATAAAGGCGTTTAATAAAGTTTTAACAAACCTTAAGAAAAAGCAGGGTTCTAATCCTGCACTTCTGATTGGCCGATAATAGCAATATTGGATTGGTCCTTTCTGGGGAATCTGATTGGCTGTTAACGGGCCAACTCTCATTGGTTCAAGGGTTTAACACAGCCATGTTTCTCATTGGCTAATAGGTCAGCAGCCTACCCTATAAAAGGGCTGCTGCTGCCCTAGGTGATCGCTCTGTTCAGGATGATTAATAAAGAGTTGAAGTTCACTGTTCACTGCCTCGTCTCCGTTCCTTGCACCCATGCGCAGAACTTAACAGAATATGTAGCTGAGTGTGCTAGGTATTGCGTGCTTGTTTCTTGACCTCTTTTAATTCTTTTGAAAAATCCCAGCTGTAGAATTTGAGATGGGCTAAAAATGTATGGTTGGTGTTATGTCTAATTCATCGGTTCATGCATAGTGAGCAGATGTTATAGCAGTTGTCTACTCAAGTTGTCTACTCAAATTTTGTGTCCTGGGAAATGGGATCCTAAGGGAGGTGAATGCTAAAATCAGATTCCTTTTTAAAAGAGGGAAAGGATATTTTGCTGTTCTGTGCCTATGGTTGTCTAGAAAAAGCTGGGGTGATCATGCTTAGATTGTGACAGAGATCTGTAGCTTTGGTATTTTGACATTTTATTGATTAGAGTCTAATTATTAGAGTCTAATAAAATCATAAAATACTGAAAATGCCATAATATACCAATTAAATCAGCTGTCTGACATACAGTCAAGGCACCATTCTTTTCTCATTCTACTAGTTAGGGTAATGCTACCAAATGATTCATGTTAGAAGCCCAGGTGAGAAAGGGATGAATTTATTCTCTGAAAACACACAACTTGATTTATATGGTGCTTGCATTTAGAAACCCTTTTTTCCCCCTTTCCTTTTGCCTTGGGAAAACTAGTAATAAATAATGTAGACGGGTAATACAGAGATGTTTGGTGTCCTGTTACACATTCTTAGCATGCTGTATATCCAACTTTTGGAGCACTTGTTCGACAATTTCTTAGCAGTGCTCTAATCCTAGAACATCAGCCGTAGCATTTGTGCAAATAATTTTTACCGAACTGGAAAATGTTTGTATCACTCCCACTCTATATCCAGACGTTAACCTGAATGAATTGTATCACGGGTAGTCCATCACTTAAGACTACAATTAAGCCCAAAATTTCTGTTGCTAAGTGAGACGCAGCTGGAACTAATCGTATTGACTCTGCCGTTCCATTAGACTGTTTCAGTGACATAGAGAGGGGGGGATCTACTGCTTAGGTAACAGTTTATCCTCCATATTAAATCACCCAGGCCTCATGCTCTGGAGAGGACACTCCAGCTTTGCATACAGCATTGAAATAACACGGGAAGTGGCAGTTACTGGTTTCATAGCACAATATCATAGTCTCTTGAGACTGAAGGATGCCAATTCAAGTGAGATAGTTGCTAAGTAAATTTTGCCCTATTTAATGATCTTTCTTGCCACAGTTATCAAGCAAATCATTGCAGTTGTTAAATTAGTAGCATGGTTATTAATTGAACTTGGTATCCCCATTGACTTTGTTTATCAGAAGGTTGCAAAGGGGGAATCACATGACCACTGCGCCACTGCAGCTGTCACAAATATGAGACAGTTGCCAAGTATTTGAATTTTGATCATGTGACCATGAGGGTGCCATAACAATTGTAATTGTTAAAGATGCTCATAAGGCATTGTTTTCAGTGCCATTGTAACTTCGAATGGCCACTAAGTACATTCGCGACCTGTATTTTAGATAACAGGTGAAGACTGCCATCCTGAAGTAATTGCAGAGATTAGAGCAAAATGAATAGAATTGCATAATTTAGGTTAGTACTGTAAAATATACTTTGCATAACTTCTAATCCAGTGCTATGCATGTTAAACTCTTAAGACTTCAATGGCTCTTGCTTCCATGCAAATTTTGTGAGAGTTTAAGTCCACAGAGATCTTGTTATGGAATAAAGAGGAGAGAAGTAGATTTGTTAGGCATTGGGGTATCTTTACAAGCCATCTCTGTACAAAAATGACAATTTCCATTGGTATCAGGAAGAAACTGGACTATTGGCATTAATATTGAAAGGAGGACCTTCCCCCGACAAGAATAGCAAGAATGTTCAAGAATAAATCTGAAAAATGCTGGAAATGTCATCAGATACCTGGCTCATATTACCATATGTGGTGGACTTGTGAGGATGCTAGAAAATATTGGACTAAAATTCGCATGTGGTTGGAAAAAATGACAAAGAAACATATAGACTTGAAACCAGATATTTTTTTTATTGAGAATCTTACCTGATACATACAGTAAAGATTTGAAATACCTGATTGTAAATGTATTAACAGCGGCTAGGATTGTATTTGCTAAAAACTGGAAAAATGAGAAAATATCATTGCAGGAAGAAATTATTAAGAAAATATTGGAGTGTGCTGAGATGAGTAGATTGACATTTGAAATTAGAGAACAAGAGGATAAACAATTTTATGAAATTTGGGATCTTTTCTATAGATGGTTGGATGATAAAACATAATAAATAGAATATTTAGAATTTTAGATAATAATGAATATATAAAGATACATTTTTTTTCTTTTCTATTTGATATTATAATGTTTTTAGGATAGATCTGGTATGATTATATGATTTGCTATTAAATAAACTAAGTAAATTATAGCTATCTCGTAAAGCATGAATGAATAAAATTAGAGTCAAATGATTGTTTAATAGTGATACTAGGGTATATAATTTTTGATTGATAATATGAGTCATTATGTAATGTAATTGTAATTGAGACTACGAAATGGATGCACAAAAAAAATGGTAAACCAACCGACACACTGTTTGTATACTTATGGAAAGTTGGATGTTTTTATGTTTTGTTTGTTTTGTTTGTCTTTAAAAACTAATAAAACTTTTTTCAAAAAAAAATATTGAAAGAAGGTAACACACTTTTAAACTGATCCTCTGGGAAAGGAGACAAGAGTTGTGGGACACCTGAATGGAAAAGACTCATTCTTAGAAGTTGAAAGTGAAAAGGGAATTCTGTAGAAAATTGTGACATGGAAATGACTAAAAAACTAAAAGAATACAATTTTCTGTGGATACATACTCTGTAGAGAAAGACACACTACCCTGTAGGTCAAAAGAGAGCATGCTGAAGGAAGCAGAACTTTACAAAGAATCATTCAAGATGTTGAAACTAATATTAAATAAGAGGGTATATATGCTTTGGACATTTTGCTTGGGATAATCTTCAGATGGAACTGAAATGTTAAAAAAAGAAGTATTAACTTTAATAATGACTTATAAACTGGGAAAATATATGTTCTCGATATGGATGCAACACCGTATTTACATCCTCTACATGCATGTGCCTTGGAACTCCTAGTTACGGAGCTTACTGTCTAAATCAGTGGATGCCTCAGGGACCACCAAAGTCATAATTTAAAATTCTGCAGACCAGAGACCCTGCAAAATTCCCCCAAAAAGTCTGCAGGAAAATTCTCCACTCCATTTTCCTACTGATCAATCATTCTTTATTTGGGATTGCAGGTTACTATCTCCAGCTCCATTCTCAGGGGGAGAGAAAGAGAGAGAGAGACTTTTGGCTTCTTGCAAGGAAAGCAGCAGAAGCAGCAGAAGTCTTTCTTTCTTTCTCCCAAACTCCGCCAGAAATGAGTCTTTGTGAGACTTGTCATGCCAGCACAGACTCTTGGAGCAGGATGCCTTGCAGGGCCCCAAAGACTCATTTCTGGTGGAGTTTGGGGAAGAGAAAGAAAAACTTTTGCTGCTTTCCTTGCATGCAGCCAAAAGCAGAAGAAGAAAGAAATGGAAGGAAGCAGCCCAATGGCCAGGTGAGGCATGTGGGGCAAGCGGGGCAAGTTCTCCCCCTCCTCCCTTTCTCCCCTCCCCTCACTACCTCGTATTGTTCACAATGCAAGCAACACAAGCCTTGTGTTCCCATGGGCCTTGTGGGCAGTGCAGCCTTGTGTTCCTACACAGCCTGGATTAATTGCTTTGGGGGATGCTTTGGAGATGACATTTCTCTGCGGACCACCAACATTTTCTCATGGACTACCAGTGGTCTCCAGCCCACTAGTTGGCGACCACTGGTCTAAATTTCTCAAAAGCCATGTTAGAAGAAAAAGATTAAACAATAGAAGGTAAAGCATCAACAATAGCAGTGGTGGGATTCAAATTTTTTTTACTACTGGTTCTGTGGGCATGGCTTGGTGGGCATGGTGTGGCTTGGTGGGTGCGGCAGGAGAAGGATACTGATCTCTTCCCATAGCTCCATTCTCCTGTGCAGGGCAACAAAAAAAGACCCAGCCTATCACCTAGGACTCAGGAGGCAGAGAATGGATGTGGGTGGGGCCAGTCAGAGGTGATGTTTGCCAGTTCTCCGAACTACTCAAAATTTCCACTACCGGTTCTCCAGAACTGGTCAGAATGTGCTGAATACTACCTCTGAACAATGGGCAGATATAGACATTGCCTGGCATTACTGATGTCAGGGCTTTCACTTTCTGAATATCTTTGTGAGAGAAATAGATTGGTGATGGGAAGTGAATAGATTATTCACAAGTTGAGAAAGAAGAAAATAAACAGGAGACACCATGCATTGAGATAGGACAGTGGTCCCCAACCTTTCCAGCTATATGATACCATTGCCATCTAACTATTGTTAGAATCAGTGCATTAACAAAAATTAAATAAACATTTAATAGAAAAAGCAACAGAGTTTAGGATTTAGAAATTTAACTTGATTCTAAGAACAATATCTTTTTTCCCTTTCTCCTGAATCCTAAAACATGTACATCTTTTGAAAAATAAGTAACCTAGTGATTTTCACCCTCAGCAACCCAATCCAGATACCATTTTAGCTACCAGAAACTTCTAAGGTGAATCTTATTGCAAAGTAAGATTAATTATCTTAGTGAGATTCTGTGTATAAATGCTTTGCATTGGGATTGTGTTGGGATTGTGTCTCAGGTCATAATCGTTCTTCTATCGGTTGTGTACAATCTCCAGGCACCATAGCAAAGCTCATTTTTATTCTCTTTATTTTTAGCATTTCAGCTGGGAAGCTTACTTAACTGTGCTATTCCATGTGCTGTAGAATCTTGATTTTCCTTTTATTCCTTCCATTTAATCATAGAACTGGGTATACAATGTGGCAGGGTTATTGGGATTGTGCATTTCAGGTCAGATAAAACAGAAATAATGAACTTTCTAAATATGGTTGTCAGAAAATAACAGAAAAGTAGCTGCACTTGTAGTTTGGGTCTGAATTATTTAATATGTAATATACTGGTGTATGCTAATCTGGACTATTAATTCATGAATGTGGTAGCATAAATATTTCTCATCCTTCCTACTTGAGCTCCTTTAATGTAGAAATGAGCAAAGTTGCAAGCTTAGAATCCTATCCAGGCAATTTATTATTTCATTTTTTGAATGTATAAAAGGGAAAATTAAAGACATATATATTTTTCAAATTTCATTCCCAAGTTATTTGATTTTCCCTCCCCCAAAATAAAAATAAATATGGCTGCTTTGAGTAATGTAACCTTGGAGTCAGCCTCGATATGACTATTAGATCCACTTGTAATAAGTTTTCAAGTCCTTTGGAACATCTAACATCAAATGCTGTATGATTTGTTATCATAAAAAAATCTTTCTCCAATATCAGTGGTAACATCTGATGGAAAAAGTAATCTCCAATATTGTACATAGTTCTTAAGTATAATGGATTTGAATCAGAAAAAGTATTTGATGTACGAAAAGTCAATGATATATCAGCTTTCAGTCTGTGGTGACATAATATGTCAGTGCTTTCCATCTTCTGAAATTATTTGCTATCTAATTTGGAGATTGTCGGTTTGAATCTGTTTGGCAAGATCAGTTAAATAGAAACACTGTGCTCAGCATTTGAAAACTGGGGTCCAAGACTTTCAGAAGCTGGTAAGGTTGCTATCAACTATACCAAATTAAAAATAGCATGGCTTATATCAAATTTTAGCTTCTCTAATTTGTGGAAAGTTTTTCTTCTTTTAGTAGTTGAATTCAGTCCATTTATATTCATAGAAATCAGTTTTTTTTCCTCCATGGTTATGTCCACATTTGTAGCTATTGGAGTTGCAGTTTGCTTGTCCTACTTCTTGATAAAAAGTTCAGGCATAAATTATACATTATACATAATCAAAAGGATAATACAGAAAGTAAAATAAAATCCTTAAATAAGTAAATGTAATGAATAACTTAAGCTGTAGACACAACAATACCTGTAGCTGTATCACCCCTGATAATTATCTTCTCCCCCCAAAAACCAATAGTTACAAGCAGAATTTAGCACAGCTTCTGTAGATAAATCTGATAGAAAAAAAAGATAATGTTCTCATGTGACCTATCAAAGCAATTAGATAATAGGGAAATGGTTACACCTATGTGCCCATTTAGATTCAATTGGGTGATGCATTGCTCCTAGCCAGAGAAGAATATTCTGTTCATTAAAAATTAGTAGAACAGAAGACAAACCTTAATTTAAGTCTCTTAATAATAAGAGCTGGAGAAGATCACAATTGGAGTAATGGCAAGTCGGGGTATTTATTGTATTATGGAAAAGGTGCTGGTTGAAAGATTGGGCTTTCATTTTAACCATTGAAATTTTACAGACTTGAAATTGGGAGCTATTCTATTCTATTCTATTCTATTCTATTCTATTCTATTCTATTCTATTCTATTCTATTCTATTCTATTCTATTCTATTCTATTCTATTCTATTCTATTCTACTCTCCGAATCCGGCCCATGAGGCCATCCTGGAAACTGTAGGGCCTGGCCCTCGTCTCTTTGGCCTGGCCCACACCATCCCAGCATGTGTGCACACAGAAGGCAGTGTGTGCCCGCATGCCCAGGTCTGCCCCAATCCATTTCAGGGGCGCACAAGTGCACAGGAGGAATTGGGCCAGTGTTGCCTCAGCCTGGCTCACCCCATCCCATGTGGATGCTACAGGCTGCAGTTACAGCCAGAAACCATCTCTCTCCACTCACAAAGGGTGGTGAGCACATGGTAGCTGACAGTTTCTGGCTGTAGCTGCCTTGTCCCCTGACTTGCCTCACCTCATCCCGTGGGACGAGCCTCCCACCCACCACACCACACACTGAAGACCCCTGGATTCCTTCCCCAACCCCACCCGTGTGAGCGATGTCAAGCTGGCCACACCCCCAGGCCATGCCTAGTCGGCCACCACCACCTTGCCATGCCGCTGCTCGTCCCCAACCCCCGGAGGGCAACCACATACTGATTCGGCCTCAATGAAAAAGTTTGACACCCCTGTTCTAGATTCTTATAATGTGTCTATATCCACTTGCAATCTTTATCGGATATTTCAGTATTATTTTATCATTATTACACTGTATATATTATTTTAATCTTGTCACAATTCATTTAACCAGGTTTATGTGTCACCTTTCTTTCATATGGACTCCAAAGCAAAACCAGAACAATAAAAAATAAGAGATAACACAAAACTGAATGAATACATGTATTCCCTCAGAAGGGCTTGCAGTTCACAAAGGAAAATTCTCTGCTGAGATTTCAAGACATTTGGTGCAATAAATAAGTTATTGCCTTCTGAATGGTTTTGAATGGTAATGCAATGCATTGTAACCTGCTCAGCTTTTTCTTTTGTTTGAGAAGACCTTGGCAAATAAGAACATTTGTTAATTTATAGCTACAATTTATGCATGCTTAAAAATAAATCCCACAAGGTCCTCTGAGAATTACTTTCAGATTAATGTTTTTATAGAGTTTTTTTTTTTAAATTTCCAATTTTTGAGCATTGCTCCAAGCTCATGAATATCAGTCTCTTATTAACTCCCCCATTTCTTTCCTTTGGTCCTCAACAGCAATCCTGCCTTCCTAAATACAAGTAATTCTGTTGTTATAATATTAGTAATGCACTAAACATATGTATTTATTAAATTTATATGTCACCCATCTCAGCAATTCTATAGATTAATAAATATAATCAAATGCACTGTCAATCTGTTAGATAAAGAGTATTTCCAATGCTGGATTGACTTTTGTTGTAGCAATTTATGCATATGGAGAAAATTTCATATGCAGTCAATTATATTTTATCCCCTTTAGCAACTGGCACAGTTGAATCAGTAAGCTATTTTTCAGCCAACTTAATCATCAATCTAAACATCTTTATACTTTTGTATCTTATTTATTTCTGTCCATGTTGGTGGTTTTCTCACAATAATTGCAAGTATGTTCTGTCCATGTTGGCTGGTTTTCTCACAATAATTGCAAGTATGTGGACAAAATGTGGACACAAAAGAGATATAAAGTAGTCTGTATATGACTTGGAGAGTTTTTATTCTGAAGCCCAGCAGAGTTATTGCCAGCCAATGAGAATAACGCTAAGCTAGATAGACAAGAGGCATATTCTTATGCAGAATTCTTGAAACACTTTCCCTAATAAATCTATGAAGTTATAAAACATAGGAGGAAAATGTTTCAACTGAGGAGTTATTTCATTGAAATCCATCGGAATTGTTTCCCAATTAGCTTAAAGAATAAGATTGCAAACTAATAATGCATCTCTTTTGGTGATGGGTCTTGTAGTCTATGTTGAATAGATCCAATTAAAGTAAAGCAGGTGGAAGCATGCTATTGTAAATCAGATCTAGTTGAATACATCTGGTTAAACCTGATCAACCTGATCAATCTGGTTAATCAAGAAGGGTGAAGAAAGCAATCAGCTTCTTGGATTAGTCTTGGTGGGTTGAGGGATGCAAGTTCCAAGTGTGTTAGCTGAATTTTGAAAAAGATGCTTCGGTGCAGCATTATAGTTAAGTGAGGCCTTAAAATTACACATCTTTTCTATCCAATTGAAGTATTCCAATATTATTTTTATGGAAATAAAGTGACTTGCTTATCAGGGATGAGCAGAAATATCAGAGTAGTGGGCTGAAGAAAGTGTTTCCAGCAGAACTGTAATGGGCTGGGGATAGGCTGCATCAGCAGGAGTAAGGGAAAACTGTTAAGTTCTGCGCATGGGCGCAAGAAGTGGAGACAAGACGATGAACAGTGAACTTCAACTCTTTATTTAACATTGTGGAACAGAGCAAAAACTACGGCAGCAACAGCCCTTTTTATAGGCAAGCTGCTGATCAAGTAACCAATAAGAAACGTGAAGCACTAGCTCCCTTAACCAATGAAAGAGGCCCGCTAATAGCCAATCAGATCCTCCTGAATGGACCAATCCGATATCGCTATTATTGGCCAATCAGAAGTGCAGGGCTAGAACCCTGCACTTTTCTAAAGGTTTTAATAATCTTTATTTGAGCACTTTTATTAATTCATAACACCCCTTCCCCCCGAGTTCTGTTTAAGGGGTGCGGTGACATAATCTCTGAGGTAGGAAGGTTGTTTAGACTGTCTTTTAGATTTACGCTGTCCCCCCAGTTCTTGTCAATCATCTTGCTTTGGCGGGACGTCCTCTGGCAAGTCGGGTGCCGGTGGTTCTTCATTGAAAAACTCGGTGTCGCTAATGTCCTCATTGTCCTCTAGCCTTTGTGGGCTTGCCTCTGACAAGGTGTCCCTTTGAGGCGAGCTTACCCCCATCTCTGATCCTTCTCCATGCGTTACGCCCGAATGTTGACTTCTTCCGTTCGTGTTTTCTGCCATTTCGAATTCGGTTTCTTTGGCATCCCCTCCCCCCCTCAGTTTGGGAGTTACCGGAGTCGTCGAAACTAGGTTGTAGCCTCGAACGCAGCTGATCAATATGTCGCTTCCATATTCTTCCGTCGCGGGCTTTTACTCAGTACGACCTGGGTCCAGTGACTTGGATTACAGTTGCTTCGACCCACAAAGGATCGCCCAAAAAGTTTCTAGCGAAAACTAAGTCGCCTATCTTGAATTCACGGCATTTCCCGCTAGATCCGTGGGGTTTTTCTGGTTTTTCGGGTGTAGTTGGTTGAGGTGGGAGCGGAGTTTGCATCCCATTTATAATTCAGCTGGAGTCTTGTTGGTGGTGCTGTGCGGAGTGATGTGTTGAAGAAGGAGTATCCTGTTTATCTTATCTTCGATATCCCCATAGTCCATTTCATGTAGGGTCTTTTTGACGAACTGTACCATGCGCTCGGCTCTTCCATTAGCCGCAGGATGCGCTGGCGAAGTTAGTGCATGGCGAATACTATGGTCCGCCAAATACTGTTCAAAAGAAAGCGCGGTAAACTGGGGGTCGTTGTTGGATACCAGAATGTCTGGCAGTCCATGTGTCGTGAATAATCTGTTCAACTTCTGGATGACGGATTCGGTTGTGGTACTTTTCATTTCGTGGATCTCAAGCCAGTTTGAGTAGGCATACACCGTTAATAGGAATGTGTGTCCCTTAGTAGGTCCCGCAAAGTCAATATGAATACGGGACCATGGTCCCCGGGGTGTTTCCCACTCCGTCGGTGTTGCTTTCGGTGGGGCATTGCTAACTTCCTGGCATTTGTAACAAGTCTTTACCCAGGCCTCGATCTGCTTGTTGATACCCAGCCACCATGCGTAGCTTCGTGCAAGCGCCTTCATGCGCACGATGCCGGGGTGGCCCTCATGCAAGGTTTTCAACACCACTCATTGTAACCGCTCTGGGACGACGACTCTATCCCCCCAAATGATGCAGCCCTTTTGGGAAAACAGTTCCATCTGCCGATTCTTGAAAGGAATGAAGTTGTCAGGGATTTGATCCAATGGCCATCCTCGCTCGACCCAGCTAAGAAATTGCGCCAAAATGGGATCGCGTTTGGTTTCGATCGCGATATCTTGAACTGTCAGCGGTGGTGATTGAAGCGTCTCAATCTGGAGCGTTGTGATGGTTGGAGCTGGGTCGTCAACGGTTTCTGGATGTGGTGCACGGCTTCGTGCATCAGCATGGGGGATGGCATGGGGGATGGTGTTGCAGCTTATAATTATATGCAGCCAAGAATTCTGACCAGCGAGTCATTCTGGGAGATAATATATAAGGGGTTGGCTTGTCTCCCGCTATAATCCCCAGCACAGGTTTGTGGTCGGTAACTATAGTAAAAACTCGCCCATAAATATATTCATGAAATCGTTTAACAGCAGATACAACAGCAAGAGCCTCTTTATCGATTTGACTATAGTTACGTTCAGCTTTTGATAGCGTTTTTGAAAAGTAGGCAATAGGGGCTTCACTACCATTTGGTAACACATGGCTCAAAATGGCACCCACTCCGAATGGTGATGCATCACATGTAATTGTTAAAGGCAAAGTCTCGTTACACTGCATCAAAACAGCATCTGAAGTCAACAAGTTTTTTACTTGTCGGAACGCGTGTTCCTCTCGGTGTCCCCAGACCTTTTTGTCTAACAGACGATGTAGGGGCTCAGCTACGGTCACTTTGTGGGGCAGGAAAACGTTGTAAAAATTGATAAGGCCCAGGAAAGCTTGGAGATCAGTCTTATTTCTGGGCCTTGGGGCATTTTTGATTGCCCTTAGCTTGCTATCGGTGGGGTGAATGCCCTGTTTATTGATTAAGTACCCCCAAAATTCTACTTTATCCGTACACAGTTGACACTTATTTTTTTTTACTTGAAGGCCAGAGTCTTTAAATTTCTGGAGAACCAACCTCAGGCGCTCCTTTAGTATTTCTCTAGTCGGAGCAGCAATTAAAACGTCATCAAAATATGGTACAACCCCTTTTATACCCTGTAATAGTCTCTCCATCAAGCTCTGAAAAATTCCTGGGGCCACGCTAACTCCGAATTGGAGTCAGTTGCACTTAAAAGCACCTCGGTGTGTAACGATCGTTTGTGCCTCTGCCCTTTTTTTATCTACAGGCAGTTGTTGGTATGCCTGTGCTAAATCCACTTTAGCGAAGACTTTTCTGCCCCCCAGGGAATGGAGAAGGTGTTGTACCACCGGTACCAGGTAAGTGTTCTGCTGAAGTGCATGATTCAGGGTGGCTCGGTAGTCCCCACAAATTCTTAACGATCCATCCGGCTTGATGGGTGTTACAATTGGGGTTTCCCAGGGAGCGTGGTCAGTTGGTTCTAACACACCCTGGGCTATTAATTTATCAAGCTGCTCATCAATCTTTGGTTTAAGGGCAAATGGTACTCGACGAGGCTTAAGGCGGATGGGAGCTACTTTGGGGTTAAGGTTAAATGATATCGGGGTCCCCTTGTACTCGCCAAGTTTGTCTGCAAAGACGTCCTGGAATTCCTGGACGAGGGCCTCTTCCCAGTCGTCACTGTTGGTTCCCAAGTGGAGCGAACCATTGGAGGCCTAACAAGCTAGGCCGATTCCTGTCGACTACGGTCAATGGTAAGGATGCAGTACGATTTTTAAATGAGACACGGACTTGGCTGGATCCAACGACTGGAATTCGATTTCCCTGATAGTCCTTGAGTATAATTTGTTGGAATCTGAGGTCTTGCCGCCGGACGGCAGGAATTAATTGTTTAAGGGTCTTCCAGGAAACCATCGAGAGGGATGATCCTGAATCGACTTCCATCACGCAGGGCTGGTTTTCGATGGCGACCTTTACCTGGATCTTCTTGGCGTCTAATGATGAGGCGTGACCAATCGTAATGGTTTGGTGTGCCTCTTCTCGTTTTGTTGAATGGGCTAGTGGTTTGTTTCTGTAGGAGTGTTTGTTCCATTGGTGGTTCAAGGGTTCCCGATTCACAGGTCAGTTTCCTGCGGTTTGACGGTAGTTGTTCCCCCTGTGAGATGGGCTGGATCCTTGCTTGCTTCTACAGACTCTTCCGATGTGGCTTCTCTTTCCGCAAACATGGCAGAGTGCGTCAAGGAATTTGCAGTCTGATCGTGGGTGGTTTGCCCCACAACCAGCACATTGATACTACAATCTCTGGTTACGTTGATGGCATTGGTCTCGTTCAGACTGGAGCCGGTTGACTTCTTCCTCATCACTTTCTGATGACAATTCGAGGTCCTTGTGGTGGGTTGCTGTTGCATGTCCCTCAAGGTGAGGTGAGGCTTCGCCGGCGAGTTGGCGGAGCGGGGCATGGGTGCGGCGCATTCGGGCAGCTGACTTCCTGGTTGCTTCTGCTGCAGTAGCGTCAGCGATGGCATCTGCAAGGCTGATGTCGCCTTTCGCCATCAGCTTCCTCTGCATGTGTGTTGCTTCTAATCCCAGAATTATTCAGTCTCTCAGGGCTTCTTCGAGGTCGATGAACCCACAGAGGCCTTCCAGATTCCAGAGATCCGCAATGAAATCTGCAATGCTTTCTCCCTTCCACTGGTCTCTCTGGTAAAATTCATGTCTTCGGACAAGGGTTGGTATGGTTGGTGCATAGTGGGCCCGTAGAAGGGGCTTGAGGATGTCCCAGTCCATGAACTTCACCTCAGCCGGTTTAGCTAGTGCTTGGCGATCTTAAACACGGTCAGCCCGCAGTGAGTCAGGAATACCGCTCGCTTTTTTCCGGTAGTGGCATCCTTCAAGTTGTTGGTCTCCAGAAACATCTGGAATCGGTCCATATATGAGTCCCAGTCTTCTTGTGTCGGGTCGAATGGAGCAGGTGGTATGATGCTGCTGGACATGGTTCAGCCGTTGGTGCATCTTCAGCCACATGCTCTGTTTAGCGCTCTGTAGTGCTCAGTCAGCTCTGACATCTCCGAATCCCATCCTCGTCGCCAGTGTTAAGTTCTGCGCCTGGGCGCAAGAAGTGGAGAAGAGACGATGAACAGTGAACTTCAACTCTTTATTTAACATTGTGGAACAGAGCGAAAACTACGGCAGCAACAGCCCTTTTTATAGGCAAGCTGCTGATCAAGTAACCAAAAAGAAACGTGAAGCGCTAGCTCCCTTAACCAATGAAAGAGGCCCGCCAATAGCCAATCAGATTCTCCTGAACAGACCAATCCGATATCGCTATTATTGGCCAATCAGAAGTGCAGGGCTAGAACCCTGCACTTTTCTAAAGGTTTTAATAATCTTTATTTAAGCACTTTTATTAATTCATAACAAAAACCAAACATGAAATTATCCCAAAGGAGCTTTTTCAGGAGGCAACTGGACTTTGTTTTGTTTTTTCTTTGAAGACATTTTGCTTCTCATCCAAGAAGCTTCTTCAGCTCTGACTGGATGGTGGAGAATGTAAGGATTTATATTTCTTGCAGACTGCTAGTCATTTGCATCCTTTTTGAGGGTCATTGAAGCACTTGGAGGTTTATCTGTGTCCTCAGGGTCACCTGAGTAGGAAAAAAGGGAAGTCCAGTTCCCTCCTGAAAAAGCGCCTTTGGAACAACCATGACCTGGATGACTAAGAATCTCTGCAGACAAGTATGAAATTCCTCCAGATTCTTTAAAGCTAAATTGAGAATTTGATTAACTCTCCTTTGCCCATAACTTCTTATGTTGCTTAATGGAGCAAAGAAAAAAAATCTATCTATTTTGTTACCCCTGTATTACTTGAATTGCCTAACAGAGAAATTAAAGTTGTAAATAAACTCGTTCTCCCATTCTATTTCCTTATTCCATATTGTCAGGCATGAAAGACCAGGTCTACATGTGAAGGTCTAATTAAATTGATGTATTGCTAAACAGCCTATGCACAGGAATATTTTCAACCAACAGTTAGCACCTGTTTGAAGTTAGGTAAAAGGCCACGAAATTCAAGGGTGGTTGGACTTAATCTGATTGTGGCTCCGTAGGGATTCTAGGCTCATTTCTCTTTTGACTTGGTCCCCCAGGTTCTGCCACCCCTATTCCGACAATATATCCATACTCTGATGGATTTAGTTATTCTGTGCATTGCATTTTCAGTCTAATTTTAATAAACAAATGTATGGAAGGAGAAGAGGAAGAAGAGGAGAGAGAAAGTGACATATCACACACGTGGCACACCAAACAGTGAGAGCCAGCATGGTGCAGTGATTGACATTGGTATAAAAGCAGGACAATCCAGGTTCAAGTCAATATTCATTCATGAAATTGTGGTAGTCACCAATGGTGGGATTCAATTTTTTTTTACTATCAGTTCTGTGGGCGTGGCTTGGTGGACGTGGCAGGGGAAGGATACTGTAAAATCTCCAGTCAGAGGTGGTATTTTCTGGTTTTCTGAACTACTCAAAATTTCCACTACCGGTTCTCCAGAACTGGTCAGAACTTGCTGAATACCACCTCTGGGAGTCACCATCTTAGAGACTAAGGTATTTTTTGAGAAGGAGAGATGAGGGCAGGGAATGGACAGATCCCTGGTAAGGAAGGGATTTTTTACAAACTTTCAGATGAATAGACAAATAGATATTGCCCTAGGCCATATTTACATTAAAAGATACTATATGTCTTTTTAGAAAAACCCAATTCTGCACTTACTATTAAATATTTAAAGCATTAAGCAATAATATTCAAGCC
Organism: Emydocephalus ijimae; assembly: GCA_004319985.1. Classification (NCBI taxonomy): domain Eukaryota; kingdom Metazoa; phylum Chordata; class Lepidosauria; order Squamata; family Elapidae; genus Emydocephalus; species Emydocephalus ijimae. The sequence continues at coordinate 957 of BHEV01010048.1, read as the reverse complement.
AAACAAATACATTTGTAAAAGCTATTAGCAGCCTGAACATGAATGGGAAAAAATTATTTACATAATCAAGGGCATATGAAAACAAACAAACTCAATTCAGCTTGTTGGTCTTCTGAGTGAAAATCAAACTTAATATTTTAAATAGAATCTAGAAGCAAATCGGCAACTGGTGATTCACAAGTGTCACATTTGCAGTACTATTGGTCCCTATGAGCAACCAGAGTGTCAATCTGTTGTGGGTGGTGGTGCTGAACTACAATTTCTATCGTTGCTCATTGTTGGCTGGGGATGCTGGGAGTTGTAATTCAACAAATATTGACAAGCTATTGATTTTTTACCACTGTTGAACTCACAGCCAGGGAAGAAAAAAGCTACAGTTAATCAGATTTCAAGGTGCATATGATGTATAAAAGAGATGTGATATGTAAACATGTAACGGGATTCAATAATACATTATTGTGAAGCTAAAGGACTATTCAATTCTTACAGGGAAATAAATATTGGCATTTATAACTTCTTAGTTGAAACTTAAACTTATTAAAACAAAACAAAAAACCCTATGCAAAGTTTGTGTGTGTGTGTGTGTGTGTGTGTATGTTGTGACTGGAAGGGTCAAGCCTGATTTGAGTTTTGAATCTGATGCATCTGAAGACGGAAGGTTTGAGCCTGCTGTGAGTGTGGAGTCTGATGTATCAGAGGACACAGATGTGAGCCAGGAGGATGAGAGAGTGTCGGAGACACAGTCGTCTCCAGAACCTTCTACTTCATTCATACCTCAGGTATCAGCAGCTGATCCACAGAATGAGCCAGAGGCTTTGATTGATGACGAGACTGGTGGATGTTGGCTTGATGCTAGGACTAGAAGAAGATTGAAATATCAATCACAATCTGAAAGGAGACGTCAAGCCAGAGATTAATTAGAGAGACTGACACGCCCCTCCAGGGGATTTAAGGAGG
>BHEV01010047.1:0-11942 GCA_004319985.1 Emydocephalus ijimae | reverse complement strand
ATCTATCTATCTATCTATCTATCTATCTATCTATCTATCTATCCACACATATGCATACACACACACACATGTGTGTGTGTTTGTGTGTGTGTTTGTGAATGCTTTATTTTTGCATTTCGCCATTCTTCTGAATTCAGCTTTTAATGAAAAGGAATTCTAGTTATAAGGAAAAGTTTAACATAATTCTGGTTTCTAGTTTACATATTTTATTTACGTGTGCATAATTTGAGCCGGGAATTAGACTAGAAGACCTCCAAAATCCCTTCCAACTGTTATTCTTTTAAATGATTCAAAATTTTCATTTAAAATGCACCAAAGCTATCCTGAAAGTTGACATAATTGGCACTTAAATTAATAACATTGTTTTACATTCTTATATCATATATTAGTAACACAAGATAATTTCTGCAGATAAATTTATATATTATGGTTGCAATCCTTTCCGTAATAACTCATACACCTGTAACTGATATGATGAGACATTATGGGGCAGTTTCCTAAATACAAATATTTGAAACACAGCACTGATTTTGCTTCATATTTCGATAGAAGCATGATCATATTTTCCCCCTTAGGTAAAAACATCAGAGCACTACACCACAGTTTAAGAGAACCTGTGTGGTTCCATCAAGCTTATGTTTCACAGTCAAGACTCAGGAACCAAAATGTCTGCACAATCACATGCTCACTGCAAGTTAAGGCTAAGTTAAAACAAATCTTGCCTCTGATAAACATTAATAAGGATCTGAAGCTAATTTCAGAGTCCTGTTATCTGGTTTCCTATAAATATAATTAAGCCTGATGTGGTTGAACCAAACAGACCAACTCAAAGCAGAGAACCATTCTCTTACAATGTTATATAGGCAGAATGGTTAAAACCTGATATGGTTTCATAAATTGCCTTTAATACTCTAAATCAAAATACAAATACATAAGACACAAATCAAATTCCCAGTCATCCCCGTAATAGTCCTGGCTTAATCATTTGAAGATTCTATTGTTTGAAATTGACAATGCTCACAAAAGTAATATGAAAACGACTACAAGGATAGACAACAGAAACTAAATTTACACAATAGTTTATTAAGAATAGAAAAAAGTTATATTCATATCTATCCCAAATTCAAGCCACAGTAAATTGAGATAATATGCAACAGCACACCCAATTTGACATAAAGTGATATAGACAATATATCAAGCAGCCTACATTTTTACATGCAATCTCCTACTTCTTCTTGAGTTATTAAAAAAAGGGGAAAAGTCAGCTCTAAATTTTATTAACATCTAGATAGTGCTTCTTGAATAATTTAAGTAGAACACATTAGCCACGTATTATCACTAGCATCTGGAATTCAAGCATCTGGTTATTCAACGTATTGTAGTTTCATCTTGAAAATGAAGGATACATGCCATGGAATTTTTTACCTGTGTATAGATGAAAGTAAGAGGAGGCAAAATGTATCCTAAAATAATTTCTACCGGAATTTTTCACACTATGGCTATAAAGTGGTATTTATGCAGTGTCTCACTGCAAATTTGCAAAATAGACCTACAAATTAATGTGAGTTTTTACAATAAAGTGGTTTCAGCTATTATCACAGTTGGAGAACAGAAAAGGACAATTCTGCTGGCCTTGTTCAAACACACATAGTTATCTGACTTGACAATGCTTATGTATGTAATCTGTTTATTAAATCCGGCCCATATAAGATCCAACAGATGCTAAATTGTCTATATCCCACCCTCCATACAATGACTGTACAAATAACTTTTCTGTAAAAAGGGGCTACCATAGCTTTCTATGTTGTTCAAAGATAGCGCCATTTGAACACATAAAGATATGGATAAAAATGAATTTTATGTCTTGATTTTATTGCATCAAGATTATAAAACATACAATACATAATAATGTGTTTGCACAAATTGTATGTACTTGTTTTGGCTTACATTCCTATTAGAAACAATTCAAATATCCCAGTTGTATTGCTATTAGATATAAAAATTCTGTGTCAGAAATCTAATTCAGAATTACCAGTTTGCTTTATGAATCATGACTATATAGTTCACCCCTTAGATTTCTAAATGTGAAATCTTTATCATCTTTTCTTGAAGAAATGTAAATATCTCAAAGGAAAAATATCTATTCATGGGGATTTAAATAGAATCTATTACTTTTGCTGTTGTTGTTACCAACAGTTATAAAATAGGCATGAACTTTTAACATCACCTTATTAGACTCTTTTTATGAGATATATTTACAATGGTTATTTTTATCTGCCAGTTTTAAATAGATCATAATCAGAGGCAAAATGAGAGCATCCTGAACAGTCATGAAATTCATGATTGTAGATTTAAAACCTTTTAGATGCTGTACCTGGAAATTAATCACAGCAACAGAAACTGGGTTTCTTATTATATTTTCCTGCAAGCATACACTTTCTGTTATTTCAAACTAACCATTTTTTGTAGCAAGAAGCAACAGCATAATATACAAGTTATAGAAAATACTTTACCTATTTTAATTGAAATTAAATTTGTTCTTTGCTTATATGTAGAAGATTTAAATCATGTATACTAACTAAATGTGATATTAACAACCAGTAGTTGTTTAAATATTTTTCTATCTAAAATCATGTTCAAATAAATAAAGAAATAAAAAATTCACAAGAAAAGTAAGGAAAAGAAATAGCATTCATAACATATTTTAAACTGAGCAGAATTATTGTGAAAACTGCATTTAAATGCCTTTCAAATAATTAAGAATACAATTACTAATTCTTATTTTACTGTTTAGAAAATATATCACCAATAGAAAAAAAGACATCAACGACTGCAAATTTGTTTTCTCAGTACAGCAATACATTGTAATTACTGGTTCTCAAAGGAAAAAAAAAGAAAAAAGAAAGTGAAAACATTCATCTGAAAGCAAAGTTATTATCCAGTACAATTGCATATAACATGCTCCATTCAATTGGAAAGGGGACTAGCTAAATCCAGAATTTTGTTCTTATTTTTTGTACCAAGCTGAAAATAAATTGTCTCTGACATTATCTATGTAAATTATATGCATATATTAAAGCATATCTACACAGTAAAATTTTAACAGGCATTATTTCAAATATGAAGATACAGTCTGTGTAATTCTTATTTAATATATGTATGGTTATTAATTACTACGTACTATGTTCTATAGAATATTTTTGTTGAGAAAATAGCATCTATCCATTCAAACGAAAAATATTTTGACATTAGAAATATTTTTTCATATATATGTATTTATTATCCAAGTAATCTGCCACATTCAAAATAAATTCAACATTAACAGCTCACAATATGAATTAATCATTTGATGAAATGAATATTTCAGCCAAACAAACCAAAAGATAACACTTCAGATGAAATGAAATTAAGATTTCTCTTGTTTGAAAAATATGGTCCTGTCCTTTTTACAGGTGGGAAGATGCATTTAAATTATTCATAAAAATTAAGAAGTGACCTCTAAATATAAAAAGCTTAAAGATATCCACTAGCATTCCCCTACAACATAGTAGGTAAGTAACACATGAATTAAACAAATTCAGAAAACTATGACAACTCCTATCTCCCATGTCATCTTAAACTGTTACAATCTTGATTACATATTTATGAAAACAATTAGCATAATAGTTTTGTATTTGAATACCAAGTTGTACAAATAACACAGTAGCAAATGCATGTACAGTTGAAATTGAATAGGTTCTGACTCCAATAAAAATCAAGCTAAGTATAGTTAATCTTACAAAATATATGCAACTGGAATCTAGGTAGATTTTCTTTTCTTTTTATATGACAGTTTAGCATAAGGCAAAATAAGTAACTAATATATGTTAACTAAGGTCATCTCTGATTCTGGGCAAAGTAAACCTGACATAAATGTCTATGTTCATTCAGATAAGAGTAGATTTAAAGACACCATCATACTTTCATCCTAAGGGTACAATTTTCATTATATCCATTACCATGGAATAAAGAGTTCAACGCTAAAAATCATATCCAGCAGAACAACCCCATTAAAGGTAAATGAAATGAGCTGCAGCCTAAAAGCTTGATTCACAAGTCAGTGGAGCTAAAGTTCTAGGATTAAAGCCAATTTAGTCACACTGAAACCAGGGTTTGACCTTCTTTTTTGTCTGAGTAATGAAAAACTATCTATGATTAGAAAACCTTGATATCAATTGCTCTTAAAATTGAATTTATATTGGTTTAAATTTAACTTCAGCTGAGATGCCAATTAAGCTTCAATGAAGGTGAATTATAGCAAAACCATGCTGCAGAGCCACTGGTTAATTTCAAGACATCTGCCTGTGGGATGAGCATTTTCTCTTTGCATTAGAAGATAAAATTATGCAGACATGCATGTTATAATAATAGATCTGAACACCAACCACATTCTTGGACTGCACTGACATCAATGCAGAGGAAAATGTAGCATATATAGAATAAATATCAATATAAAAAATAATGAGTTTAGAGTTGTAAACTTCTTGACTTGCATGTTTCAAACAAAATGGTGGAATTATCAAGTTACAGTGAAATATACTATCATACATTCACCATATGTTTGCTTTCATTTTTATTAAAAATATATGACACACGAATGTAATTGCTTGTAATAATGCATGCAAGTATTAAATCCATTAGAGTCTTTTAAAAAATTGCAGTCCAATATAACTCTGAATAAACCTTTCATTTATTACTGGCACATGAAAAACCAACCAAACACCTTACTCTGACTACCGTATTCCTGCAATGCTCATATTGAAACACAAAATACATAAACACCATGACAAAATGTGTAGCAGTTATATATTGCTGTGCCACAAACAATATCAAATAGTGTCCAGAAATAATCAAAACCAATATCCTAACTATGCCTTAACAAAAGAATTTCATAACTGAACAATGCAATATTAATAAAAAAAATCTTTACAACAGAATTTTTCAATTTCATTTTTTTAAAATTATGGGATTTGATATAATCACTAACAAATCCTCTTTCCTTTTTCACCATGCTTAATTATTTCTACTTTCAAAGCTTCGAAGTCTTCGAACTAGATTTCTAAAATGCACATCAGTAAAGTACTCAGAGGAAACACCCATAAAATGGTTCTTGAAACGAAAGCTGCTGAACAGTGAATTAACTGTTATTCCTATAACCACCTTGAGTAATGTAGATTCTTTGTCCCCTTCAGCAAATATTAATTCTTTTGAGTTTTAACAAAGGAAGAGAATACTTACAAATGACACCTTTTGCAAGCCATCCTCGGTTTTTCCTAAAAATTCTTCAGCTTTGTATAGGTGTCTAAGTGCCTCTTTTCCAAGAATCAGAATTCACGTTCTCAGCTTTCACATGCTCATTCAACTCTCGGCCACAGAGGAACACCACAGATTAAGAAGCCTGTGATGTAACCAGCATCAAATACTGCATCAGATGAACCCAAACACTCTAAGGGGTTATATTTTGCAAAGCAAAAGGTTTTTTTTAAAGAGGAGGATTATCAGATGTATAAACCAGAAGCTCAGGATTCACAATGATTTGTCTTTATACTTTCTGTCTGGTGCAATATTGTATGTTTATATTTAGATTAGCAATAGATTCCTAATTGAACTCTATTATGACATTCAGTTTCATCTTTTTAAAGCAAGCTAGTGATACAGTTTTAGAATTCACCGTCTTTTTATGAACAGCATAGTACAGTCCAAGCTAGAAAAAGGCCATTGGTCCTTTTATCTCCATGGTAACAGCAGCATCTGTGGAGCCAAATTCTACTGCAAAATCAATATATAGTGAAATATGATCATATAAACAGATAAAATGGAAACAAATAAATAAAAATAGGTACAGATAATGAATATTAGTGATTTGAGTAAAAAGATTAAGTTTACATAACATCATATATAAAACAGAAAGTAATTTATTTCAGCAACACTACCACCTCATAATTTTGGATCACTACAACATATTTATGATGTAGGCATTTTAGGAAGGTGTATTTGTATACTTGCTTAATTATGGAAAGTCAGGCTATCCCTTACTGGTTTTTACAATAATTGTAAGTGTTAAGTATTGAGCATGGGTAAGAATGAATGGAGACAAGCCTCTGAATGGTGAACTTCAGCTCTTTATTTACATCGTGACTTCTCTCTATAACAGCAGTAAACCCCGCCTCATATAGGCAACCCTTGTAACTTCCAACCAATAACAAGCTAGGAACGCTAGCTTTTATAACCAATAGGAACTCTCTGTTAAGGTCCAATCGGATTCCCCGGAACGGGCCAATCCAGTCCGGCCGCTAACAGCCAATCAGAAGTGCAGGGCCAGAACCCTGCACTTACTCCAAGCTCACACTTTATAACTATATACAGACACAACACCCCTTCCCCCTGGTTCCTTAGTTCAAAGCGTAGTCCTTTAAATAGGACGGTAGTCTTTTCAGTCTCTTAGATGTCCTTTGTATTGGCTGGTTGCACTCCAGCTGAGGTAGATTGCCGCTTGGTGGTGGGGCTGCCTCTGGTTCAGAGTTCACTTCCACATCATTGCCCACATTTTCCGCAATTCCCTGAGGAGCAAACGTTTCTCCCTCCGGCTCCTCTTCTTGAGTTACATTTAAATCGTCGCTTCCTTCGAGCAGGTTCTCTAGGATTTCCACATCTTCCGTACCTCCCCCCCCTCAGTTTGGTCATAGGGGAGTTGCGGACTGGCTGCTGCAAGTCGTGACTGTAATTGGTCGATATGCCGTTTCCAAAGTTTATCGTCAAGGCATTGCACAAGGTAGGATCTGGGGCTGGTTACACGTACTACTGTCGCTTCCACCCACAATGGATCGCCCGATAGGTTTTTTGCATACATGAGTTCTCCTACCTGGAAGGTGCGACAGCGGCCACTGGATCCTAATGGTTTCTCCGGTTCATAAGCAGGGTGCAACCGGTCGAGGTGGAAGCGGAGCCTTTATCCCATCAGCAGTTCGGCGGGAGTTCTGCCGGTGACGCTATGTGGGGTGATGTGTTGCAAAAAGAGGATTTGATTGACCTTGTCGTCAATGTTGTCAAAGTCTACTTTTTGCAAGGTTCTCTTCACAAATTGGACCATGCGTTATGCTCGGTCATTGGTCGCAGGATGCGCAGGCGAGGTGAGCGCATGGCGGATGCCGCGGTCAGCGAGATACTCCTCGAACACTAGTGCAGTAAACTGTGGCCCGTTATCGGACACCAGTACGTCTGGTAATCCGTGGGTTGCAAAGAGTCTGTTTAAAACTTTGATAACCGCCTCGGAGGTCGTGGTCGTCATGCGATGAATTTCGAGCCAATTTGAGTAGGCATCGACTGTGAGCAAGAAGGTATGGCCCTTAGTTGGCCCCGTGAAATCCAGGTGAATTCGAGACCAGGGTCCACGTGGTGTCTCCCATTCAGTAGGCATGGCCTTTGGTGGGGTGTTGCTGGCTTCTTGGCACCGGGGGCAAGCTTTGACCCACTGTTCGATTTGCTTGTCAATGCCCGGCCACCATGCGTAGCTTCATGCAAGTGCTTCCATTCGCACGATGCCGGGGTAGCCCTCGTGCAAAGTTCTCAGCAACGCTTTTCGGAGTCGCTCTGGGATAACGACTCTATCGCCCCAGATAATACAGCCCTTCTGGGAGAAGAGTTCAGTCTGCCGAGACTTGAACGGTGTGAAGTCATCTGATACTTGGTCCAATGGCCATCCGCGTTCTACCCAGCCTAGGACTCGTGCTAGGGTGTGGTCGCGCTTGGTCTCTCGCGCGATGTCTCGAGCAGTCAGTGGCGGCGAGTTGAGTGCCTCGATTTGCAACGTGGTTACCATTGATATGTATGTTGATATGTTACATTATGTTTTAATAATAAAGATAATAATAATAATAATAATAATTGGTGCTGGATCGTCAAGAGTCTCTGGAAGCGGTGCTCGGCTCAATGCTTCAGCGTGGGGAATGGCTTTCCCCGGGCGATATTGCAACCGATAGTTATAAGCAGCTAAGAATTCTGACCATCGGGTCATCCTAGGGGATAATATGTAGGGGGTCAGCTTATCCCCGGCTATTATCCCTAGCAACGGTTTGTGGTCAGTCACAATGGTAAAAACCCTCCCATACACGTATTCGTGAAATCTTTTCACAGCTGAGACGATTGTGAGGGCTTCTTTATCAATTTATCCAAAGTTTCGCTCTGTTTTCGAAAGAGTCTTTGAAAAATATGCAACAGGGGCTTCGTTCCCATTAGGCAGCACGTGGCTCAAAATGGCACCCACCCCAAAAGGCGATGCATCGCAGGTTATGACTAACGGCAAAGTCTCGTTATACTGCATGAGTACAGAGTCAGAAGTGAGCAGTTTTTTAACATTTCAGAATGCCTGTTCTTCCCGGTAACCCCATAACCCCATTGCTTTTTTATCTAATAATCGGTGTAACGGTTCAGCAGCAGTTGCTTTGTGCGGTAAAAATACATCATAGAAATTGATGAGGCCTAGGAACACCGGAAGATCGGCCTTGTTTCGTGGCCTGGGAGAGTTTTTGATTGCCTTTAATTTACTCTCGGTAGGGTGAATGCCCTGGCTATCAATCAGGTACCCCAGAAATTCAACACTGTCAGTACACAATTTACATTTGTTTTTTTTAACCTTAAGACCGGCTTCTTGGAATTTTTTTAGGACTAATTTCAACCGGTCCTGTAAAATTTTTTTTGTAGGGGCTGCAATTAATACATCGTCAAAATAGGGGACCACGCCCTTAATTCCTTGCAATAACCTTTCCATAAGGCTCTGGAAGATCCCCGGGGCTACACTAACTCCGAATTGCAGCCGGGTACATTTAAAGGCACTGCGGTGCGTCACAATAGTTTGGGCCTGTGCCGTTTTTTCATCTACTGGTAATTGCTGATATGCTTGAGCTAAATACAATTTAGCAAAAACTTTCCCGCCCCCCAGGGAATGAAGGAGGTGCTGCACCACCGGATAAACTGGATACGCGTTCTGCTGCAGGGCGTGGTTCAAGGTGGCCCGGTAGTCCCCACAAATTCGGATTGACCCATCTGGCTTAATGGGTGTTACAATAGGGGTTTCCCAAGGGGAGTGATCGATGGGCTTCAATACTCCCTGAGCCATCAGTTTGTCGAGTTGTTCGTCGATTTTCGGTTTTAAGGCGAACGGAATTCGACGGGGCTTCAAACGAATGGGAGCTATTTTAGGATCTAGGCTAAATGAGATCGGGGTCCCCTTGTACTCGCCGAAGCTGTCCGCGAAGACGTCCCTGAACTCAGAGATAAGGTCTTCCTCCCAGTCACAGCCACCGACTCGGTTTACGCCGGCCACTTCAATGCCGAGTGGCGCGAACCATTGGAAGCCCAGTAGGCTAGGCCTATCCTTATCGATGATCATTAAAGATAAATACGGTGTGTGTTTCTTGAAGGAAACTTGGACTCGGCAGGACGCGACGATGGGGATTCGATTCCCCTGGTAGTCCTTGAGGATGAGGCATTGGAAACGGAGGTCTTGGCATTGAATTGTGGGGATGAGTTGTTTGAGTGACTTCCACGACACCATCGAGAGGGACAATCCCGAGTTGACCTCCATATGGCAAGGCTGGTTTTCGATGGCTACCGTGACTCCGATTTTCTTAGTGTCCAAGGTTGAGGCGTGACCGATAGTGATAGTATGGTGAGCCTCTTCTCTCTGCAAGGCTTGATTTCTGTAGGAGTGGTTTACTGGCGCCCGCCTGACAGGATGGTTTCCTGTCGATTGGCGGTAGTTAGCCCCTTTCGAGGCCTGGCTGGGTCCCGGCAAACTGCGGCAGACCCGTCTGATGTGGCCTCGTTTCCCGCACTCGTGGCAGAGTGCATCGCGGAATTTGCATTCGGACCTGGCATGGTCGGCTCCACAGCCAGCGCAAGGGCGAAGGGACTTTGGACGATGGTCCCAGTTGGACCGCAACCGATGGACCCCTTCTTCGTCGCTGTCTGATGACGAAGAGAGGTCCTCGTGGTGGGTCGTTGATAAATGCCCTTCTGACTTGGATAAAATGTCGCTTGTCTGTTTCTGGGCTGGAGTACGGTTTCGGCGCAGTTGTGCAGCGGATTTCTTGGTGGCTTCTGCAGCAGCAGCATCTGCGATGGCATCGGCAAGGCTGATGTCGCCTTTTGCCATCAGCTTGCTTTGAAGGCCTGGTGAATCTAGTCCCAGAACTATTCGATCTCTCAGTGCCTCTTCTAAATTGGTGAATCCTCAGAGGACTCCCAAATTTCGGAGGTCTGCTACGAAGTCGGCCACGCTTTCTTCCTTTCGCTGGCTCCTTTGATAAAACTCGTGGCGTCTCACGAGCATAGGCATGGTTGGAGCGTAGTGGCCTCTCAGGATGGGTTCGAGGTCGTCCCAACTCAAGGCCTTCACATCTCAGGGTTTGGCTAGTGCTTTAGCCATCTTAAATACGGTTGGACTGCAATGCGTTATGAACACTGCCCGTTTTTTTCCTGGTGTGGCATCCTTTAAGTTGTTCGTTTCTAAGAACATTTGGAAACGATCCATGTAGGACTTCCAGTCCTCTTGCGTTGGATCGAATGGAGCGGGTGGTACGATGCCGCCGGACATGGTTCCGTTGTTGGCGCCATCTGTCACGTGCTCGGAGCTTCTTCCTGGTTCCGTCGGTTCAGGCATCTCCACATCCCACCTTCGTCACCAGTGTTAAGTATTGAGCATGGGTAAGAATGAATGGAGACAAGCCTCTGAACGGTGAACTTCAGCTCTTTATTTAAATCATGACTTCTCTGTATAACAGCAGTAAACCCCACCTTATATAGGCAACCCTTGTAACTTCTAACCAATAACAAGCTAGGAACGCTAGCTTTTATAACCAATAGGAACTCTCTGTTAAGGTCCAATCGGATTCCGTGGAATGGGCCAATCCGGTCCGGCCGCTTAACAGCCAATCAGAAGTGCAGGGCCAGAACCCTGCACTTACTCCAAGCTCACACTTTATAACTATATACATACACAACAGTAAGAATATATTAAATATCAGAAAATTCCAAATATACATTGAAACAAAAATGTCAGTGTAGCACTCCACAGTAGAAACAGAATATAGATCATCAACCTCACTTTTGTATTATAATACTGTACTGTATTACATTATCAACTCTTTTGGAACAAAAAACAGCAAGGCTGATTTGTGGCTTTTTTCAGTAAACATCTTTAAATTGCATCTTATTTACATCAACAGAACTAGTCAGACATCTGAGAAATTACTCATATCCAATAATTGTCTCACTATCCAGAGAAAGGTATACTAACATCTCAATCTTAGAATGATTCAGTATTCTTTCAAATTAATAGCCAATCTGTCTCAACTGATTAATCACTTATGGTGACCATCTGCTTTCATTACTCTTGTGTATACAGTAAATTAATAAAGTCGGAGTTTCAGGTAAAGTGCAGGGTTCTGGCCCTGCACTTCTGATTGGCTGTTAGGCGGCTAGACCAGGATTGGTCAGCTCTAACGAACCTGATTGGTCCTTAACTAAGAGTTCCTATTGGTTAAAAGAGATAGCGTTCCTAGTTCGTTATTGGTTGAATCGTACAAGAGATGCCTATATAAGGCAGAGTTCACTGTTGTTGTCATTCAAGTCACTATGCAAATAAAGAGCTGAAGTTCACCGTTCAAAGACTGTCTCCAGTTATTTCGACCCATGCCCAGTACTTAACACTGGCGACGAGGATGGGATGTGGAGACGCCTGAACCGAAGAAACTGAAAAACAAACACCGAGCACGTGAAAGACGACGCCAACAACGGAAAACCATGTCCGGAGGCATCGTACTACCGCTCCGTTCGACCCAAATCAAGAAGATTGGGAATCCTACATGGATCGTTTTCAAATGTTTCTCGAGACAAACAACCTA
>BHEV01010042.1:0-16364 GCA_004319985.1 Emydocephalus ijimae | reverse complement strand
GAGTCAACTTCCATGAGGCACGGCTGGTTCTCGATGGCTACGGTGACTCGGATCTTCTTCGTGTCCAAGGTGGAGGTGTGATCGATAGTTCTAGTATGGTGAGCCTCTTCTCTCTGTGTGGCTGGATTTCTGCAGGAGTGGTTTACTGGCATTCACCTAACAGGTCGGCTTCCTGTCGATTGGTGGTAGTTAGCCCACTTTGAGGCCTGTGTTGGGCCTAGCAGACTGCAGCAGACCCGCCCGATGTGGCCTCTTTTCCCGCACTCGTGGCAGAGCGCATCGCGGAATTTGCATTCGGACTTGGCATGGTTGGCTCCACAGCCAGCGCAAGGACGTAAGGACTTCGGACGATGGTCTCGATCGGACCGCAGTCGGTGGACCTCTTCTTCGTTGCTGTCTGATGACAAAAAGAGGTCCTCATGGTGCGTGGTGGCGGCCTTCTCCTCTGCGCTGGTAGGAATGTCCCCGGTCGTTGGCGGTATAGGGTTTCGGGTTTTTCGAAGCTGTGCGGCCGACTTCTTGCTTGCTTCAGCCGCAACCGCGTCGGCGATGGCATTGGCAAGGCTGATGTCGCCTTTCACCATCAACTTGCTTTGTAATGCTGGTCCATCTAGTCCCAGAACTATTCGATCTCTCANTAAAACTCGTGGCGTCTCACGAGTGTAGGCACGGTCGGCGCGTAGTGGCCCTTCAGGATGGGTTCGAGGTCGTCCCAGCTCATGGCCTTCACTTCTCAAGGCTTAGTGAGTGCCTTGGCCATCTTGAAGACGGCCGGACCGCAATGCGTTAGGAATAACGCTCTTTTCTTTGCTGGTGTCGCGTCCTTAAGGTTGTTCGTCTCGAGAAACATTTGAAAACGATCCATGTAGGATTCGCAATCCTCCTGACTTGGATCGAACAGAGCTGGTGGTATGATGCCACCGGACATGGTTTCCGTTGTTGGCGCCGTCTTTCACGTGCTCAGTATTTGTTTCTCAGTTCTTCAGTTCAGGCGTCTCCACATCCCACCCTCGTCACCAGTGTTATGTACTGGGCATGGGTCGAAATAACTGGAGACGATCGTGAACAGTGAACTTCAGCTCTTTATTTACATCGTGACTTGGATAACAACAACAGTTAACTCTGCCTTATATAGGCATCCCTTGTATGATTCAACCAATAACGAACTAGGAACGCTAGCTCTTTTAACCAATAGGAACTCTTAGTTAAGGGCCAATCAGGTCCGTTAGAGCTGACCAATCCTGGTCGAGCTGCCTGACAGCCAATCAGAAGTGCAGGGCCAGAACCCTGCACTTTACCTCAAGCTCAGACCTTTATTAAATTACTGTATACACAACAGATTACATGATAGTTTTTCCCTGAAACCAAATTGTTTCTTAGAGAGTAGGTTGTTTGTCTCTAAGTGGAGGATGATGGATTGGTTAATAATTGATTCCATGACTTTACAGGTGATGCAGCATAAAGAGATTGGTCTGTAATTTTCAACTAGGCTGGGGTCTCCCTTTTTGAAGATGGGGATGACTGTGGCTTGTGACCATAGTTTTGGCAAGGAGCTGGTCCTGAAAGATTTTTCAAAGATTATGCTTAGAGGTTCGGCTACGGCAGTGGATAGCTTTTTTAAGAAGTAGGCACATATCCCGTCGGGTCCAATAGATAGAGATGGTTTTAGATTGCGTCGTGCTTTTTCAACATTCTGTTCTGTAAAATCAATATGTATTAGATCATAGACCATGCAATATTATGGAAATTCAAAGTCTGATGCCCATCTTGCAGGAATTGGGTTTGTCTAGTTTACCGAAAAGAAAGACTGGGGTGACATGACATCGGTGTTCCAATATTTGAGAGGTTGCCACAAAGAAGAGGTGGTCAACCTATTTTTCAAAGCACCAGAGGGCAAGACAAGAAACAATGGAGGGAAACTAACCGATGCATCCTAGAACTAAGGAGAAATTTCTTAACAGTGAGGACAATTAACCAGTGGAACAGCTTGCCTTCAGAAGTTATGGGTGCTTCATCGTTGGAGGTTTTTAAGAAGAGACCGGACAGCCACTTGTCTAGAATGATATAGGGCCATGATGGAGAACCTATGGCTTGCATGCCATAAATGGCACATAGAGCCATTTCTGCTGGCATGCGAGCCGTCACCCAGAAGAGATGCACTGCACATGCATGCATGCTTCCTGACAGCCAGCTGATTGTTGGGTATTACATGCACAAAGGCACACGGCACACAACGGGGTCGTGTGCATGCACAAAGGCGTGCAGCATGTGGCAGGGTCATGCTCACATCTGCAGGGTAGCATGGGGTCACGTGTGCATTGCATGATGGGTGCAGGCACGTATGCGGGAGCGTTTTTGGCACATGACAATGAAAAGGTTAGCCATCACTGATATAGGGTCTTCTGCTTGAACAATGGGATTGGATTGCAAGACATCCAAAGTCCCTCTCAACTGTGTTACTCCTATTCTATTCTATTCCATCCCATCCCATCCGATTCCATTCTATTCCATTCTTCTGTTTCTATTCTTTTCCAAAGCACCTGAAGGCAGGATAAGAAGCACTGGATGGAAGCTCACCATGGAGAGAAGAAAGTTAGAACTAAGGAGAAATTTCCTGACATTGAGAACAGATAAAGATAACAGATAACAGATCATCAGAGTTGGAAGGGACCTTAGACGTCATCTAGTCCAACCCCCTGCCCAAGCAAGAGAACCCTACACCATTTCTGACAGATGGGAGTCCAATCTCTTCTTGAAAGTCTCAAGTGATGGTGCTCCCACAACTTCCGAAGGCAAAAGCTGTTCCATTGGTTGATGGGTCTCACTGTCAGAAAGTTTCTCCTTATTTCCAGGTTAAATCTCTCCTTGTTCAGTTTCCATCCATTATTCCTTGTCTGGCCTTCGGGTGCTTTAGAAAATAGCTTGACCCTTTCCTTTCCTGTGGCAGCCCCTCAAATATTGGAAGACTGCTATCATTTCTCCCCTGGTCCTCCTCTTCATTAGAGTAGAGTAGTCTCCAGTCCCCTAATCATCCTGGTTGCTCTTCTCTGCACTTTTTCTAGAGACTCAACATCTTTTTTATAGTGTGGTGACTAAAACTGGATGCAGTACTTTAGGTGTGTGGTCTTACTAAGGCTGTATAGAGTGGTATTAGTACCTCACTTGATCTCGATTGTATCCCTTTGTTAATGCAACTTAGGATTACATTAGAACAATGAACCAGTGGAACAGCTTGCATTCAAAAGTGCTGGAGGCTTTTAAGAAGAGACTGCACAGCAGTGGTGGAATTCAAATAATTTAACAACCGGTTCTCTGTCCTAATAATTTCTTCCAACAACCAGTTCACCAAACTGCTCAGAAAGTTAACAACTGGTTTTCCCGAAGTGGTGCGAACTGGATGAATCCCACCACCGCTGGACAGCCATTTGTCTGAAATGCTACAGGGTCTCCCGTTTGAGCAGGGGGCTGGACTAGAAGACCTCTAAGGTTATGAGATAATATGTTATTATATTATCTCAGAATGATTTCACTTTCAGGTTTAGAAAGATTTATTCTCTTGGTTGTGTGCAAAAGCCATGATATACCCCAAAAATAGATGCCGTAGAAGCCCAGAGCAGGGCTTCTGTGACTGTTTCGCCGACCTTCATCCTATCCCTTAATTGCTCTGGGTTTGTTTTGTTTTGTTTTTCTGTTCTCCTGCCAATTATTTGCTGCTTCCCAAATCTCCCCAGCCTTGCAATTCTCCACTTCTGCATTCATTACAAGGTTTGTAAACCAAGCAAGTTTATTCAGTAGCATCCTTGCATGAACGACTGATTTGCATACATCTTGCTGAGCCTCTGGCTTTGAGTTGTTTCAATGAAACCTTCAGTGGGATGTGCTTCCCACTTCCTATCCATCCACCCTGCCTTTTCCATGCTCTGGTTTAGTGGAGTCTTCCCAGGAGAGTCACCTTGGATGCTTCTTTTAGTTGTTTCTCTCTAAGGACAGCAGGAGTTGCTCTCCTGAAAGGACCTTTCAACTTCCTCCCTTCAGAAAGAGAGAAGTCCTTGTGAATGACAAAGGACAGCTTACCCCAAAGGTTTTGAAGAACTGAAGAAGCTTCTTGCATGAGAAGCTCAATGTCTTCAAGGAAAAACGAAGTCCAGTTGCCTTTTGAAAAAAGCGCCTTTGGGACTGACAATCTCTACAGTGGTAGGATTCAAATTTATTTTTTTTTTACTACCGGTTCTGTCAAGTATTGAGCATGAGTGAGAAGGGATGGAGACAAGCCTCTGAACGGTGAACTTCAGCTCTTTATTTACATCGTGACTTCTCTGTATAACAGCAGTAAACCCCGCCTTATATAGGCAACCCTTGTAACATTTTAACCAATAACAAGCTAGGAACGCTAGCTTTTATAACCAATAGAACTCTCTCTGTTAAAGGCCAATCGGATTCCCCGGAACGGGCCAATCCGGTCTGGCCGCTTAACAGCCAATCATAAGTGCAGGGCCAGAACCCTGCACTTACTCCAAGCTCACACTTTATTACTTATATACATACACAACAGGTTCTGTGAGCATGGATTGGTGGGCATGGCAGGGGAAGGGTATTTTTTATGGCAGGGGAAGGGTATCAGCTGGAACTCAATGGGAGGCAGAGAATAGATGGGGGCAGGGCCAGTCACAGGTGGCATTTGCCGGTTCTCCAAACTACTCAAAATTTCCTCTACCAGTTCTCCAGAACTGGTCAGAACTGGCTGAATACCACCTCTGAATCTCCATAGACAAAGGGCAGCTTAATGTCAGCAAACATTCCATCTTTTGAAATGCATTGTTCAGGATTTGTCCATTCAGATTCAGATAGATATTACCAACAAAAACATCTGACTCTCTCTCTCTCTCTCTCTCTCCCTTCTTCCCTCCCTCCCTCCCTCCCTCCCTCTCTTTCTCTGTATCTAAGCATCAATTAAGAGAGAGGTGGACAAAAATCACAACTCAGATACTGTTCCCCTACATATTGTCTATGCCTGAGACCTTACATGCCAAATAATGAATTGGAGCGCACTCACTTAACTACAGTTTTATTTAGCATGGAAGTTTTGGGTTCAACTGTAGTTGTAAGAATACCTGCACACTGATATTTGTGGCTGAGTTGATACAGTAAAACTCTTTTAGGCAGAATAGAGAAATGTAGTGTAGTGTAGTGTAGTGTAGTGTAGTGTAGTGTAGTGTAGTGTAGTGTAGAGTAGAGTAGAGTAGAGTAGAGTAGAGTAGAGTAGAGTAGAGTAAATCAGATCAAACCAAATTGAAACTGGAAGGGACCTTGGTGGTCTTCTAGTCCAACCTCTGCTCAAGCGGGAGAACCTATACTATTTCAACTAAGTGACTTCCTAGTTTCTTCTTTAAAAGATCAACTTATAGTTTTTTAAAAAATAGAATCAGCAGCTCAGTACTGCTTTATCTAGAAGCCTATCGCTTTTTTAAAAAAACTGTTTTAGATAAAAGTCCTCCAGCTACAACTCTGTCCAGATATATTTGAAGATTCACTAGCATCATTTTGTTCTCTCTTCAATTTCCCACAGAAGCCATTGAGGAGTGAAATTGTCATAACACGATTATTTGGAGAGAAAAGATGGCTGCCCAGTGTTGTTAATGGAGAATCTTCAATTACTAAATCTTCAGTGAAAGCTGTCTTCTTTGTAACACCAAATAGCTGCAGAGGGATATTAACCCCAGCATTTATTGCCTGATATTTTCTCGGGAAGACTCCAGATCAAATCAAATTTATTGTGTAGAAGCTGTTCTTGTCAATAAAAGAATATGTCACCGGTGAACATGAAGAGGCAAACAAAACAGAGCCAGAGTGAATGTATGACTGGGAGAACAGGAATCAAATTAAGATGGTTAAGATGGATTCTCCTGAACAAAGGACACCCACAAAACAAGACTCGACGCTCACACACATGAGATGGAGCCATAAATTACAAAAATCGGTGCAAGACTCCCTCTGTCTACTCCTTTGCTGAGTATCACAGTCGAGTTCAGAATTTACAGCCGGACCACTGCAACATTTGCTGAAAAATTCACAGCAATCTATAGTGAGATGTTTGTACCATCTTGTTATCCTTCCTGAATCTCCAACACTGTGTTTGCAAGTGCCCAAATATTTGGAAACGCACGCTTTTGCACTCATAAGGCTCACCTGATATTTTTAAGATAAGTAAGTAAGTAAGGAAGGAAGGAAGGAAGGAGGGAGGGAAGGAAAGAGAAAGGGGGGAGAGGGGGGAGGGAAGTAAAGAAAGAAAGAGAAAGAAAGGGAGGGAGGGAAGGAAAGAAAGAAAGAAAGAAAGAAAGAAAGAAAGAAANAGAAAGAAAGAAAGAGAGAGAGAAAGAAAGAAAGAAAGAAAGAAAGAAAGAAAGAAAGAAAGAAAGAAAGAAAGAAAGAAAGAAAGAAAGAATGGAGGGAAGGAAAGAAAGAGAGAGAGAGAAGGGGAGAGAGAGAGGTAGGGAAGAAAAGAAAGAAAGAAAAGAAAGAGAAAGAAAGGGAGGGAAGGAAAGAAAGAAAGAAAAAGAAAGAAAGAGAAAGAAAGAAAGAAAGAAAGAAAGAAAGAAAGAAAGAAAGAAAGAAAGAAAGAAACAGAAAAAGAAATAGAAAGAAAAAGAAAGAAAGAGAGAAAGAAAGAGAGAGAGAAAGAAAGAAAAAAAGGAGGGAGGGAGGAATGGAAAGAAAGAAAGAAAGAAAGAAAGAAAGAAAGAAAGAAAGAAAGAAAGAAAGAAAGAAAGAAAGAAAGAAAGAAAGAAAGAAAGAAAGAAAGAAAGGCTTCAAGCATAAATGGCATTTCCAGTAATAGTGCTGAGATTTCATTTTGCTGCAACTACTGTAGACTGCTTCAAGGTTAAGAAATTTGTCTCCCGTGTCTCTCTCTCTCTCTCTTTCACACACACACACACACACACACACACACACCAAAAGATAGCTAGGTGACAGGAAAAACTGGGCGTATTTGCCTTCTGATCCATGGGTCTTTTGGGACAAGGAAAGTGCATATAACTTTAGGAAACAATATTTGTAGCTCAGGATTGAATGGTGTTCTGTCCTTCATTAGCATTCTTGGAAAGCCCCGCGCTCTGATTGGCCAGAGCGCGGGGCAACCTGATTGGCCGGGCGAGCCGTGCTGAGTGGCTCGCTAGGAATCTCCCGCGATTGGCCCGTTCAAATCGCAGGAGATTCAAAGCGATGCCATTGGCCGCGGCAAGCCGCGGCTAAAGGAATAAAAGCCGCGAACTTAACCATCGCGGCAGTCCGGTTCCTGATTCAATAAACAGAGCTGAATTACAGTCACCGACTCCTGGCTTTCTTTCCGAGCGGACACGACAAATGTGATGATTGCATATTGAATGCATTGCTCAGGGTGCAATGATGTTACCTGGAATTCATTCATTCGTTCATTCATTCATTTTTATGCCACCCATCCCCCCCTACAAGGTGACTCTGGCCACTTACAGGTTATAAAACAAGTAAAAAAAATAAATTAGAACACCCCAGCATTAAAATATTATTAAGAACTATGCTAAAACTGTACTAAAGGAGGTGAATGAGGCAGGGAATGAGGCCTTCTTAACCAGGAGTGGGATTCTACCAGTTCGGACTGGTTCAGGCAAACCGGATGTTAAATTTACATCTGGTTCGCCAAGCCGGTAGTTGAACTGACCGGCTGGCCCCGGCTACCCCACCCCACCCCTCCCAGGAGTCTCCACATAGCCCGTTTTGGATGCAGGTAAATGCAGGGTTTGGGCAGAGGCTTTGGGAGGGTGAAAAACGGGCGGAACCAGAAGTTCCGGGCCTGTATCCGGCTTCTGGAGCCCATGGGAGGCCATTTTTGCCCTCCCCAAAGGCCTGAGGGAAGCCTCCAAACTCTGGGGAAGGGGAAAAATGTCCCTCCCAGAAATTCTGGTAAGCCACGCCCACCATGGCCACCCTCATCCAGCAACTGGGCAGTGGACCGGTTGTTGGGATTTTTTTGAATCCCACCCCTGTTCTTAACCCATCTGTTGTGTTTGTACTATAGTTAATAAAGAGGTAAGGTGCAGGGTTCTGGCCCTGCACTTCTGATTGGCTGTTAGGCGGCCAGACCGGATTGGCTAGTTCTGAGGAATTCGATTGGCCCTTAACAGAGAGTTCTTATTGGTCGCAAGAGCTAGCGTTCCTAGCTCGTTATTGGATAAATCTTACAAGGGTTGCCTATATAAGGCAGAGTTCACTGTTGTTTTATTCAGAAGTCACTATGTAAATAAAGAGCTGAAGTTCACCGTTCAGAGGCTGTCTCCATTTATTTCAACCCATGCTCAGTACTTAACACCATCCACTTCAGCTATCTCCAACCCCGCCCCTTTGAGACCAAAGCCAAGTTTTAATCCCTTTCCGGAAGGCCAAAATGGAGGGGGGGGTCAGTTCTCCCCTCCAGTGATGTTCCACAAAGATGGGGCCACATTGGAAAAGACTGAAGCCACCTTCTGCAATTCCTTAGCAGATGGCATCCTTCTCAGGCCTCTTCCGTGGGTCAGGCTAGTCCTGTTGGGGACAGACGGATCCAGTGGTGGGCTGCAAATTTTTTAACAACCGGTTCTCTGGCTGGGTAGGCTTGGCCAGTCAGTCCTGTGACTGGGTGGGTGACATCCCTCATCACACCCAGCCCTGCCTCCCGGCCACTCGCCTCAAGGTGGGATTCAGCCGATTGAGGCTAATCCCACCACTGGCTGGCCCTGCCCCCCCCACCCGTTTTTGGCCTGGTTTTTTGGGCTGTTTTTCAGGACAGTTTTATCCTGAAAAACAGCCCCAAAACTGGCCAGAAACAGCCAAACAAACAGCCAAAAATGAGCCAAATAGGGCCAAAAAAACAAGCAAGGGGCAGAGCCAGCCAGTGGTGGGATTTGCCAGTTTGCCAAACTGCTCAGAATCTTAACTACTGGTTCACCCAAACTGGTGAGAACTGGCAGCAGCCCACCTCTGGAGGGATCCTCAGATACCCTGGGCCCATGCCATGTAGGGCTTTAAAAGAACAACCAACATCCTGAATTGTATCTGGAAGCAAACTGGCAACCAATGGAGTTTGCACAATAAGGGTGTTACATGTGCAGCTCCAGGACTGTGTGTGCCGCTACATTCTGCACCGACTGTAGCTTCCAAATACTCTTCAAGCGCAGCCCCATGTAGAACGCATTGCGGTATTCCAGCCGAGAGATGACTCGGGCATGAGAGACCATGTGCAGGGCTTAGTTTTGGGGGAGGAAAATAAGGGGAGGAGAGATATCTGCCTCTGCCTATCAGCATCTGGCTAGTGTCTGTCAGTGTGTGAGAGTGGAGGGCTGTTTGGAAACTGAAACAGTATTTGCTGTATAAGCAAGGAGTCAGCAAGGAGCCCAGACGTGGCTTAGTTCAACTGTTCTATACTAAAGCTGCTTGGTGCTGTGAAACTAAAACTGTAACTGAAACTCCTCTCTCTGTTTTGCATTTGGAACAGATTTCTTTTCAGGTGGGGAGGGGGAGTAGAATTCCTTAGCATCAGAGCATATTAATAATAATATAGGACATATTAATGCTCTGATGGTCATTTTGAAAATCCTTTCTTAGTGAGCACCTAGAAGCCAA
This sequence comes from Emydocephalus ijimae, assembly GCA_004319985.1. Classification (NCBI taxonomy): domain Eukaryota; kingdom Metazoa; phylum Chordata; class Lepidosauria; order Squamata; family Elapidae; genus Emydocephalus; species Emydocephalus ijimae. The sequence goes on along the minus strand of BHEV01010042.1, from coordinate 6,731 downwards.
GAGGAACAAACATGCCAAATTTGAAGTTTGTAGGCTTTACGATTCTGGAGATTTTGTGCTTAATGCATGAGTGGTATTTCACTTTTATATAGATATATAGATATATCCAAGTATATGTCTTAAAAAATCCTTTGATGATTCTAATCAGAAACTGAAATATTTACCTCTTTTTTTATGAATGGGTACATGCCTTTTACTAAACTGTAATCTTTTTGTGGGTTTGGGTTTGGCACAGTGTGTGCCCTCATCAGTTAAAATTTACTTAGCAAACAATGACTCATCACAATGCACTAGCCAAGTAAACTTCATTTATGATATAAGGCCATCTCATTGGAAACGGTTATATACAAAGCAATGTTTAAGCAGAGAGCTGTTAACAGTTTCATTCATTTGGAACACAGATTTCCGAAAGCTAAAATATCAGAATCTTTTTTTTTAGCATGCATGAAATACTTTCACGCCAAAGGTCCAATTGACATTTGTGCCAAAGAACAACATGAGCTTTGGTAAACAGTCAAGCTACCATGAATTCAAAAGTTGCTTATTCTATTTAGGTTAACAATAATTTTTCAAGGGTCATCTGAACTCTAAACTGTGTTTAATTGTCATCAAGATTAATAAAAACAAACCACTGTGTGAAATTCACCGTGTGAATTCTTTTACACCCAACTGAAATTACAGTGAATATAGGATCTCTACACACGATGGGTGCTCTAGCCAAGATTGGCTATCTATATTCTCCCATGACATCATCAAGAATCCTAGTTTGGACCGTTTTATTTTTTTTAAAAAATTAGTTTTCGAATGTTCAAGTACAGCCACGTTAATCCTTATGGAAGATCAGAAAGTTTGAAGCTTTATCAATATTTAGGCCTTATTCATGGGTGAACCTTGTCTTAGCTTAAAACCTAAGAAGGATCAAGCATGGGGAACCCTTGGATGGAGAACTCTCAGGGTGCTGTCAAAATTGCAGAACAGAAAGTTTTTCAAAAGGGCCAGAAGGAGACCCTGGCAAACCACTTCGGTCCTTTTGCTAAGAAAACTCTCTATCTAAGCCTTCTCCCTCTATAAACTTACAAGGCCACCAGGCATCCAGAAGTCAGTAAAGGAGATTCTAGTTTTTGAGACTCTGGAAAGAGTCCAGAGAAGAGCAACAAAGATGATTAAGAGACCGGGAGCCAAAACATACGAAGAACAGGTTGCAGGAATTGGGGGTGTCTGTTTTAATGAAAAAAAGGACCAGGGTTGACATGATAGCAGTGTTCCAATATCTGAAGGGTTGCCATAGAGAAGAACGGGTCAACCTATTATCCAAAACACCTGAAGGCAGGACAAGAAGCAATGGATAGAGAAAGTAATCAAAGAAAGAAGCAACCTACAACGAAGGAGAAAATTTAATCCACAATTGGAGGCTCTTCCGTGTTGTCCGTCAACTTCTGGTCCCTCCAAACATCTCCAGCATTTGACTTGTCAGTTCCTTGAATAAAGAACCAAACTCTTCCTGGGTCAATTTTCTAAAATGACTGTCTATGTGGCTACCTGAATCCCATCTATCACAGTTGAAGCATGCTCACTTCCTGTTTGAAGAAAGGAAAGGGATGGAAAGTCAACAGAGGAATAGTATCAAGGCCACATGAAGTGTTACTATTGCTTTATACTGCCATAAAACCGTGGAATAATACACCCAGTTTGGTCACCACGATACAAAAAAGATGTTGAGACTCTAGAAAGAGTGCAGAGGGGACTGGAGGCTGAAACATATTGAGAATGGTTGCAGGAATTGGGTATGTCTAGTCTAACAAAGAGAAGAACCAGGGGGTGACATGATAGCAGTTTTCCAATATTTGAGAGGCTGTCACAGGGAAGGTGGGAGGTGGGGGGTGTCAAATTATTCTCCAAAACACCTGAAGGCAGAAGAAAAAGTGGTGGGAAACTCACCAAGGAGAGATCCAATTGAAAACTAAGGAAAAATTTCGTGAGAGTGAGAACAATTTACCATTGAAAACAACTTGGCTTTAGACCAGAGGCGGTCTTCAGCAGATTCTGACCAGTTCTGGAGAACTGGTAGCAGAAATTTTGAGTAGTTTGGAGAACAGGCAAATCCCACCTTTGACTCGCCCCGCCAACCTCATCTATTCTCTGCCTCCCGAGTCCCACCAGGGTCTTCTCTGGTTGCCCTTCACAGCAAAACAGAGCTGGAAAGCGGGTTAGTGGGGTGAGGAGGGAATGGGGATTTTGCAGTTTATACTTCCCCAAGGATTGGGGTGAGATTGGAGATTTTACAGTACCCTTCCCCTGCCACACCCACCAAGCCACCAAGCCACAGAACCGGTAGTAAAAAAAATTTGGATCCCACCACTGTTTTAGACGTTGTGGGTACTCCATCACAGGAGGTTTTTAAGAAAGGACCAGATAGCCATTTGTCTTAAACGGTACAGCGTCTCCTTCCTGAGTCAGGGGTTCGACTAGAAGACCTCCGAGGTTCCTTCCAACTCTTTCTATTCTGAGTGAGTATTCTCAGATTTCTGAAATGACTTAGACCCTCAGTCAAAGCTTTCAAGCATCTGAGGTGACAGTGATGTGGCCTTATTCGGGCGCAGGCCTTTAAGCATGACATCATTTCACAAGCCGTCTCTCAGAGTTGGAAAAAAACCCAAGTCAAAAGGAGACTACAGAGCCAATAAGCCTGGCAAAATATCCCATCCACCCACTGGGATTCCCTCAGCTGCTGCTGCTCCTTCCAAATGCTGCCTGGCAAAAAAAAAAAAATCACTTATTTTTGGTCGCTTTGTTTTATCTAAACAAAACCAAGCTGCCTGGGTCTGGCTCAGTGTGTTCTTTATCAAGCCATTCTGTTTATTGTCACTGCTCTACTTACGTTGCTATGCCAGCTTTTTATGTCAAGATAGCCTTGAGTAGTCTATGGATAACAAACAGCTGCTGGCTACCAGAAAGTGGGGTTATGGCAGCTGTTCCAGCAGCAAAGCTTTTACTGAAAAGCATCCTTTGTGTTCTCTTATCAGGAACCTGCAATCAAAGGGACAAGTAAAGCCACGTGGCCTCCATCAGGCCACTGAAGTCACCCTCAAAAAACCACCCCTGAATCCTTGATGCTGATCAGGAAAGAAAGAAAGAAAGAAAGAAAGAAAGAAAGAAAGAAAGAAAGAAAGAAAGAAAGAAAGAAAGAAAGAAAGAAAGAAAGAAAGAAAGAAAGAAAGAAAGAAAGGGCTCTGATTCTGCAATAATATGAAATAAGTTAGTAACCTGGTTGTTAAATGAACCCGGCTTCCTCATTGACTTTGCTTGTCAAAAGGTCATAACGGGATCACAGCAACCATCAGAAACATGAGTCAATTGCCAAACATCCGAATTTTTATCACATGGTCCTGGGCGGTGCTGCAAAGGTCACAACTGGGAACACTGGTCCCAAGTCACATTTTGCAGTGCCGTTGTAACTTTGAACGGTCACTGTTGTAAGTCAAGGGCTACCTGAATGCTTGCTGGAAACTTCCAAATGTTCTTGGTAGGCAATTGTGAGCCATGGCCAATGAGGTCTGCAATCTAGGGAGCTTCAGTAAACAGGACAAATGCCTGCTCTTTCTATTAATATACATTTTTTTATTCTGCTTTGGAAATGCAAAGAAGAGCTTCAGTAAACAGGACAAATGCCTGCTCTTTCTATTAATATACATTTTTTTATTCTGCTTTGGAAATGCAGGAGCGGGCTTCAAATAATTTAACAACCGGTTCTCTGCCCCATTGCTGGGTGGGCGTGGCCATGGTGGGTGTGGCCTCGTCAGCCTCCTACACCACGCTGGGATTGAAAACAGAGGGTCTCTGGAGGCAGAAAACAGCAGGCCCGTTTGAGCCCTCCCCGGGCTCCGGAGGCCAAAAATAGGCCCCTTTCTGGAGTTCCAGAGCCTCCGTGTTCTGTATTAACATACTCCAAAAGGTAAATTCTGATTGGTCCATACGAACTACATTGGCCGACTCAACAACTGTGATTGGCTCACTTAGAATCAACCACAATTGGCCGAGCCGATCGTGGGACATTCAAAGTGCTGTCATTGGCCGATGAGCTGCGAGCAATCCCTATATAAGAGGGCTGCTACGGCTCCAAGATTTTGTACAGATCTTAACATAAAATAAAGAGCTTGAAGTGCACTGGTCTCACGTCTCGTTTGTACCCGATCTAACACTCCGGGAGGTCCATTTTTCGCCCTCCCTGAGCACCTGTACGGGCCCTGCACTTACCTGCAATCCCAAACAGGCTGTGTGGGGACTCCTGGAAGGGGCAGGGCAGGGTGGGCAGGGCTAGCCAGTGGTCGGAACTACGGTTCGTCAAACCAGATGTAAAATTCACATCTGCTTTGGCCGAACTGCCAGAAACCGTCTGAAGCCCATCCTTGCCTAGAGGGGGAGAAAGCACCAGACCTCTAAACCAGATTGAGTCTAAGAGAAACTCAAGCAACATTCAGGCAACAAAACTTTGTATTCTGCTCCAATGAAGCCACGTTATGGGAGCGATGAGACATTCTGAAACAGCAATTTCCCCCCAAATCAATAATACTAAAACATAAGCTCATTAAAAGATCAACAATAGCAAAGCAAAAAAAAAAAAACCAATGCTGTTTTCACTTAGTGTAGGTAGTCCTCAACTTATGACCACAACTGAGCCCAAAATGTCTGTTGGTCAGCATGACAGTTGTCAAGTGAGTTTTGTTCCAGTTTTTTCCTGATACTGTTATGAAGTGAGTCACTGCAGTTGTTAAGTTAGAAACGTGATTATTAAGTAAATTTGCTTACGTTGCTTATTAATGGGAAAGTCTATGACCCCAGAACAAGAGGTGGCATTCATCCAATTTGGACCAGTTCTGGAGTACCATTAGCAGAAATTTTGAGTAGTTTGGAGAACAGGCAAATACCACCTCTACCTGGCCCCGCCCACCCACCCCCACCCTTTCCTGTCCTATATTCCTGACATGCCCCTGTCAGAGTCTGAAGCCGAGGAGGAAGACAAACAGCTGAGACAGGGAGTGGGAATGTAGCTCTGTTGGCTGTGGAGGAAACTGGGGAAGAGCAAAGTCCGGCTGGGCAGAGCAGGAAAAAGGTAGAGCAAGGCAGAAGGAATTTGGAGAAAGACCCAGGCCCACCCCCTCTTCATCCGAGGGCACTCAGGGAGGAACGGAAAAGAGAGCAATGTGGCTTGTGTGGCTTACGGGAGGAGGAAAGGGCCCTGATTCCCTTCATTAGCTACACCTGGGAATGAGAGTTTAAAAGACATGCATGCTGAATGCGGCAGCTGCTGGGAGCAAAACTGAGTTTATTTTGTGTTGACTTTGGTTATCTGTGTTCCCGGTGTCTTCCTAACCATGTTGAGTTATTGCCATGCCTTCATGTCTGGAATTCTTGCTCCTGCCTTGCCAGATTAATTACAGTGCCTCATTTTGCCTTGATTGGACTTATAGTTACAGTTTTTGTTGACCATGTTTTAGACTTGATTCTCTGCAGCCAAAGGCTGTTCCTAGGAGAGTTTTTCTCCAGCCAGTAGGTAACCAGGACAATGAGGGCAAAGTTGGAGCTAATAAAGGGACTCCTACGGATTATCTGGCTGTGTTTCCTTTGTGCCACAATTCCCTTGTTTTTTTAGCTCAGGTGATTTGTGCAGCACAGCGAAAGGCTGCACCTCAGCTGAGCTCAAAAACAAAAAAGTAAATTTTTCAGAAATTTTCCAAAGGAGAGAAGTGAGTGGACCTTTTGTAACTGCTGGGGCAAGGAGAGATCCTGAATGATAGGATTTTTGAGCAGGTCCTCTCTGGAGGATCTGTCAGGATGGGCAGGACCGTTTTAGGTAAGGGGATCCTTAAAGTAATCCAGCATCGGATCTTGTAGGATACAACAATCCTGGCTTGCGGTGGAGGATGTAGGATACATCCCAACCCCCAGGCCCATTCAGAACCGGGCCACAGGAACAGCTGGCTGGCTCTGTGCATGCACAAGCAGCTCAACTTGTGTGAGTGTCGGGCTGGTCCCTGCTTGCACAGCCAACCCTCTACCTACCACCACCACACCAGGCCACAAAGAAATAAACAGCTAGCATATTAGTGAGCACTTTGAATTGAGGCCATCTGGCAAATCAACCGGCAAACAGGCTACCGAGTAGAAGGGAGTTGATATTTTGCCCTCTGGCTGTCATATTTTTCTACCAGCTGTTGGTTTCAAGTTATCTTCAAAGGCAGATCCAAGACAGTAGTCCAACTATGAAGGGGTAAGGTTGTCAGTCACAGACATCCATACCTCCTGATCTAGGTAAGGCTGTGTTTGATGGACAACCCTTTCCTTCCTCCCCCCCCCTCTCTCCCTCTCTTTCCTTCCCTCCCTCCTTCTCTCTTCCTCCCTCCTTCCTTGATATCTTTCCTTACCTCTCTTTCTATGACTCTCTCTCTCACCCTCACCCTCTCTTTCCGTTCCTCTCTCTTTTTCCCTCCCTCCATCCCTCACTCTCTCTTTTTCTCTCCCCCCATTTCTCTCTCTCCCTCCACCTTCCTCTGTCTCTCTCTCCCTTTTTTCCTCCCTCCCCACTCTCTTTCCCTCTTTCCCTCCCTCCCTTTCTCTCTCTCCTTCTGCCTTCCTCTCTCTCTCTCCCCTTTTTTCCTCCCTCCCCACTCTCTTTCCATCTTTCCCTCCCTCCCTCTCTTTCTCAGTGTGTGTCTCTCTCTTTCTCTCACCTT
>BHEV01010041.1:0-47167 GCA_004319985.1 Emydocephalus ijimae | reverse complement strand
TTCTATTCTATTCTATTCTATTCTATTCTATTCTATTCTATTCTATTCTATTCTATTCTATTCTATTCTATTCTATTGCTAATTGCTGCAGTTGTTAATGTGGTCATTGAGAAAATCTGGTTCCCCCCCAACAATGACATCACCCAACTCCCCTGAGAAGATTGGAAATGATGGTCACATGATCCTGGGACAGTGCAACCATCATAAATACTTGCCAGTTGCCAAGTGGCCAAATTTTGATCCCATGATATTCGGGATGCTGCAATGGTCGGAAGGATGAAAACCAGTGCCGTTGTAATTTTGAATGGTCATGAAATGAATGGTTCTAAGTTAGTGACTACCTGCAGTTTGAGAGAGCTTGCCCTATCATAGCGCAGTGATCTAATACCAATAGCAATAGTCCTTAGACTTATATACTGCTTCACAGTGTTTTACAGCCCTCTCTAAGCAGTTTGCAGAGTCAGCATATTTCTCCCAACAATCTGGGTCCTCGTTTTACCGACCTCAGAAGGATGGAAGGCTGAGTCAACTTTAAGCCTGTGAAATGCTAGCAATCGGCAGTTGACAGAATTAGCCTGCAATACTGCATTCTAACCACTCTTCCACCATGGCTCATAATGTGGAAGGATAGGGCACAAAGAAGAGGGAGTCAACCTATTCTCCAAAGCACCAGAGGGCAAGTCAAGAATCAATGGATGGAAACTAACCAAGGAGAGAAGCAACTGAGAACTAAGGACAATAAGAACAATTAACCAGTGGAACAGCTTGCCTTCAGAAGTTGTGGGTGCTCCAACACCAGAAGCTTTCAAGAAGAGATTGGACAGCCACTTGTCTGGAATAGGTGGCCTAAGCAGGGAGTTGGACTAGAAGACCTCCAAGGTCCCTTCCAACTCTGTTATTCTATATTTTGTTCAAAGGTGATATTCAGCAGGTTCCGACCAGTTCTGGAAACCGGTAGTGGAAATTTTGAGTAGTTTGGAGGACCAGTAAATGCCATCTCTGACTGGAGATTTTACAATATCCTTCCCCTGCCATGCCCACCAAGCCACGCCCACAGAACCGGTAGTAAAAAAATTTGAATCCCACCACTGATTTTGTCATTCTGTTTTTTTTTTTTCACAGTCTTAGCTCTGCAATGTGATGGTTACACTACTCTTCTCCAATAAATCTCTTTGTGGAATTTATTTACTACTGAAGATATGCAAGGAAAGAACTTTTCCTTTCTCTGTTCTCTCTGAGTTTCATGAAAACATATATACTATATTTACAGTATACTTTTTTGTATTTATTTGTAGAGTGAACGAGGGGAGGAAGGGAGGAGGAGGAAGGGAGAAAGGGGGCAATATTGTTCAGATGGCCTTTGTGAGATGTTGGTTCAAAAAAACTCAACTCTAGGAAAAGAGAGTTAACATGCTCTTAACCTGGGATAAAAGGAAATTGAGTGACATGTTACATTGGGCATGAGAGGTGTTGGTTTCCTCTTCCATGCCTCAGAGGTGGTCAAATTTTCAGCTAGCTTTCAGAAGGACATCAGCTTTGTTCTTTCTTGGGCAGCTATTACTTGCATGATGGTAAGCTTGATGGTACACTGCATACACTGATTAAGAGGATATGGCAAATGTCCATTCACAAGAGAGCAATTTTCCTCCCTTGGAAGGACAAGGGGAGACGAAAGAGAAAACCCCCTACAGTTGATTATTCAACTTCCTACCCATGCGTGGTTTGTTTATTTCATATTTATTTGAGGTTTTTTTCAATGAGTAGAAGTATAGCTGATATCTAAAATGCAAAACATAGCTGCTGCTGCATAGTACCATTGATACGAATTGGATAGTTTTCTGCTATTAATAATCTTTTAGAGAATTTTAACAATTCCAATCCGATAATTCTTATTGGCTTGCCTTGACTCTGGGCAACAGAAATTTGAAAGCTTGTTTATTGTGAAATTAACAGGAGAATCACTGCAGAGGAGGCAGAAAGGACTTCACTTACAACAGTTCACTTAGTGACCATTACAAAGTTACAACAGTACTGAAAAATGTGACCAATGACCATTTTTCATGGTTACAACCTTTGCAACATCTCCATGATGATGTGATCAAAATTCAGATGCTTGGTAGCTGGTTTATATTTATGATGTAGAAGGAAGGGAGGAAGGGAGGAAGGGAGGAAGGAAGGAAGGAAGGAAGGAAGGAAGGAAGGAAGGAAGGAAGGAAGGAAGGAAGGAAGTATATTTAAAAAAAATCATTAGAAGGGTTTCCTCAACTAAAATTAATTGCCACCTTCAAACAAATGGAGCAGTTCTATATCGGTTACCCATCCTTTCTGAAAGTTGAGATGTTTTACTTAGCAGGAAAGGGAACTGTTAGTTGTTATGATAGAAAGATGATTGTCCTTTTGTCTTCTGCATCAGGTGTAAAAATGCTATTTAAACTAGGCAATATAGAGAAAATGTGTCAAAAAAAATCCAATGAGCAACCTTGATTCATGGAACTATTTGCACTTTTAATGTAAAAAAAATACCCTACTGTTGGGTTGTTGGTTTTTTGCCAACAATATCAGCAAAAAATCCACCTCTAGAGGAAAAGCCTGAAACAAATATTCACAATCTCAGATACCTTCACAATTTCTGATATGACAACCAGAGCAACGTCTTGAGAATTCCTCAAATGGCAGCTACATTGCTGGTGACATCAGTTTGGAATGTTGAAATAAACAATCACTGTGAAGCATGGTGAGAAAAAATGAAAGGAAATTGACAAAAAGGGAAATGAAAACATAAAATGGCTGGGCGGGTAGGAAGGTGGGAAGCAGAAGTATTTATAGGGAAACTTTCCAAAGCTCAAATCTAGGAAATATTTATCGGGAGGTCTAATTTTCAAAGAAAAATGGAACACCATCGATGTAGAATAGAATAGAATAGAATAGAATAGAATAGAATAGAATAGAATAGAATAGAATAGAATAGAATAGAATAGAATAGAATAGAATAGAATAGAATAGAATAGAATAGAATAGAATAGAATAAATACCTTTATAGTCATTCATTCAAAATACAATGAAATTTGAAAGCAACTCCAGCACAGTACCCCAAACACTACATCACAGTCACACTACACAGTATTTAAAAAGAAAAATAATTAAAGTAATAATAATAATAATAATTTAAAACCTAGTCTAAAACTATTTAAAACATATATTAAGTTAGACAGTTTAAAAATGTCACTTTATACATACCTGTAGAACTAAATCACAAATGTACTGTTTGATTCAAGACAATTATTGCCTTTGAAAAGGAACTGTTTCTCAGTCTATTAGTCCTGATTTTAAGACACCTATAACATCTCCCTGATGGTAACAATTCGAAATATGAATGTCCAGGATGAGAACAGTCTGTGGAGATTTTTTGTGCTCTAGAGAGGAGTCTGGTCTTCTCAATCTCTTCCAAAGAAGAAAGAGAGCAACCAATGATTTTTTTGTGCTGTGTTTATAACTCTCTGGAGCATCATCTTATCTACTACAGAGCATCCAGCATACCATACCATTACACAGTATGCCAAAATGCTCTTGATAACACTTGCAGAATGCCCATGGAGCAAATGTAACCCACTAAGACTGTCAGGTGCAAATCAAAAACCAAAATGGACTTCAAAAGAACAGCAAAGATGGAAACTAATCAAGGGAAAACCAACCTAGAACTAAGGAGAAATTTCCTGACAATGAGAACAATTAATCAGTGGGATAAATTACCTATAGATTACCTATAAATTACCTATAGTACCATGGGTGCTCCATCACTGGAGGCTTTTAGAAGAGACTGGACAGTCACTTGTCTGAAATGGTATAGGGTTTCCTGCTTGAGTAGTGGGTTGGACTTGAAGGCCTCCAAGATCCCTTCCAACTCAGTTATTCTGTAGTTCAGCATTTTGTGTATATGGATATGGATTGGAAGACCTCTTGGGTCCCTTCCAACTCATTCTGTTATTCCTTCTATGATCATGGATCCATCCCATCAAGCCCAAAGAAAGTCCAGAATGGTATAGGATCTCCTACCACGGGCAGGAGGTCTCCAAGCTCCCATTTTTCTATGTTTTAAATTTATTTCATGCTACATACACACAAGACTTTGAACTACTAAGAGTCAAGGGGAATTGGCATCATATATATGAGTTAATGGATCAGAGTGGGGACATGATAACAGTATTCCAGTATTTGAGAGGTTGCCACAAAGAGGAGTGGGGGGATCAACTTATTTTCCAAACCACCCGAGGGAGGGACAAGAAACGATGGATGGAAACTAACCAAAGAGAGAAACAATCTGGAATTAAGAAGAAACTTCCTAACAGTGAGGACAATTCACCAGAGGAACAGCTTGCCTTCAAAAGTTGTAGGTGCTTCAATACTGGAGGATTTTAAGAAGAGACTGGACAACTATTTGTCTGATTGGTATAGGGAGGTTGGACTAGAAGATCTCCAAGGTCCCTTCCATCTCTATTTTGATTGATTGATTGATATCAAGGGGGGATGGAGTTAGGTCTCTTACAGAGGCATAGAGATTCCAAACTGATGGTGCATTTGACCCCAGCCTCAATCTCAGTCTGGTATTCTACTTGAAGAATTCCATGTCCAATTCAATTTCAATATTTCAATGACACCTAGGTGATTTGATTTGGACTTCCAAATTGGTGCATAGAAATCTGTTTCTGGGAATGTCAGAACTATCCAAAAATAGTCCCAACCCATTCAGTGGCATTGTCAGAAGTCAACCTCCTACTTCCAAAAAGTCAATCTTGCCACCGAAATCTATAAATCAAATACTAAGTAACAAAACAGCTCCACGTTTTGGTTATTTTTAGGCGACTAAACTCTTACAATCATCAATGGTTTCAAATCACTTTTAATTTGTTATTACATCAAACATGTACTTTATTTCCTGTTTCTTTTCAATCAACTACCTTTGATAATATAATTGGTACTTTCCCTATTTTTCTCAGGCTTTCTCTCTCATTCTTTTTGTTTAACTTAAGCTAGCACTTTCTACCAAACCTGAAGTCTCAGTTTTCTCTACCAACTCTTGTTAGGAAGCATCTAATGATTTTATCTCATATAACAAGGTCTCCTCGCATCTATCTGAACTAAATGCATAATTTAAAGAGCTCTTAATTGGTAATGTCATTCCCATTTGGTCAGAGGCAGCCTTCACTTTATGATGTTAACTTTTCCAGCAAAGGGCAACAACTTTTCCTTTCTTTTCTTTTTTCCCCCTTTTTTTCTCTTCCCCTCCAAGGATGCACAGCAAGGCAATTTCTCATGTAAACCATTTATTCAAGACATTCTGACATCTTAGCAAAACAACTGGGTGACAATGGATAACCTTCATCCCTCTGCTCTCTATGGGAGGAAAACACTCTGATGGAGCGAAATTGGGCCACACAAAAGATTATTGGGAGAAGGAAAGAAAGAAGGAAATTAAACCAAGGTTGTCATTTTTTTCCTCTCCCTCTCCTGACACTTTAAAATTTATATTATTCACAGTCCATTCAATTAAAAGAACATTCGTAAAAAGTTCTTCGTTAGACAGGCTTAAAATCCTAGGAAGGGTGGTGCCGCATGAGAAATTATTTCAGGCTCCCTAATTTTCCTTTGCCATCTGTAAAATTTCCTAAACTTGTTGCCTTTGCAAATTTATCATTCTTTACTCATGTGTGTATGAGTATTTGTTTGGTAGCAGTGGGTAACTTGAATTGACTTTAGGTTGATGATTCATGGAAAATTCAAAGTTAACTTTTCTATGGGGAAAAAAAAATTCTAAGTTATGAGTCTCTATCAAAATGCCCAGATGGTCCTAAATTGTAATTTTAGTGTGGACAAAGACGGAAATGTATTAAAAACAGAATAACAATAACGCAATAACAAATGCATTTAATTTGATTTACATAGAATTAAATGTGTGCTTGTGGACGAGTAGGCATAATATGTATACAGGTATTCCTTGATTTACGACCACAACTGAGCCCAACATTTCTGTTGCTAAATGAGACATTTGCTAAGTGAGTTTTGTCCCATTTTGCAACCTTCTTTTCCACGATTGTTAAGTGAATCACCACAAGTTGTTAAGTTAGTAACGTGATTGTGAAGTGAATCTGGCTTCCCCATTGACTTTGCTTGTCAGAAGGTCTCAAAAAGTGATCCCTGGGACACCATCATAAATGTGAATCAGTTGCCAAGCATCAAAATTTTAATCACATGACCATGGGGATGCTGTAATGGTTGTAAATGTGAAAAAAGGTCATAAGTCATTTTTTTTCAGTTCTGTTGTAACTTCAAACGGTTACTAAGTGAACTGTTTTAAGTCAAAGACTACCTGTATATGGGAGACAGTGAGTTCCAGTCCTTCCTTAGACATGAAAGCCAGCTGGGTGACTTTGGGCCAATCATCAGGAGACAGTGAGTTCTAGTCCCAGTCTAGGCATGAAAGTTGGCTGGGTGACTTTGGGCTAATAATGGGGAGACAATGAGTTCTAGTCCCACCTTAGCAGTTAAAGCCAGCTGGATGACTTTGGGCCAGTCCCCCTCTCTCTCAGCCCAATCTACCTCACAGGGTTGTTGTGGGGAAAATAGGAGGTGGGAGGTGCACTGGATATATTCACTGCCTTAAGTTATTTGTAAAAATAATAAAGGTGTGATACACATAAATAAAATAAATGAATATTTATATCTTGGCCTTTATAAATCTTCCATTCCACCCCAGTTTGCCGCCTTAAAACAAAATCAAGAACAATCCACAGTCCAGTAAAGTTGTACATCCTTTTTTTAGAAGATAAAGACAGAAAAGGCAATTTTTTAAAGAATTTGTCCAATTACTACCAGCATGATGGTTTAATAAGAGCCAAGATGGAAGAGGTACACTGTGGGATCACAGTCACAGTGGGCTCCAGAGTATCTGGTTACTGTAGGCTGTGTAAAAAATAATTGTTACTGTTATTATTTCAGCAGGAAAAACAAGAGTGGTATTACTAGCCACAGCATGAAACCAACACAGCCCAATATTATATATCTTGGAAAAAATATGCTCAATTACTATTGTGGGAAACGATTCTTAAAAATAATAATAATAAAAAAAAAGATGTAGCTCTCAGTTTTCCTTTCCCTTATTTTTTTATTTTTTATTTATTTTTTATTTTTACTATTTATCCATCATTTATACAGAGCTTTGAGATTTTGGGAAGTTATTATCCCAACATTTCAAGGGAAGGAGATTCTAATAAGATTCTCACAATCCGGGCCCACAAAATTCAATAGATGATTGAACTGAAACTTCATTGTTGTATTCCTTATGAGTTGAACATGTCTGCTGGATGATGTAAGGGTGTAAAAAGATTTGAGAACTTTTCTTCAGTACCATTTTTTTTTTTTTAGTAACTGGGTTTTGAAATGAGCTAAGCGTTCTTAGATCTTGATCTTCTTGAAGGTTGAATTTCACCATTTTGTTTCCATTTCTACTCAATTTAAAAAGATCCACCTCAGGACTTTCTTCTCCTGCCTTATCTGAAGATATCTACATTTTTGCTAAGAAAGGAGCTCAGCTACAATGTTCATCCCTCATTTTCTTATATAGAAAAACACCAGGCTTTTCCTCTTAGATATTGGGAGTTGGCAAGATGCAATCTTTGGAGTAGAGATTATTCTAAATGGACTTTCTGTAGTCCATTTAGATGTTTCGATTCAAAGGTCCATGCAGCCCAATCTCATACATTGACCTGTCTCACTTTTAGATAATCCCTGAAACCTGCAGACCATCTTGCAAAAAACTGCCACGGTTCTTGACGTTCATCATAAAACAATTCTCCATAAAAATCACCTTTCTTAAAATTCATCACAAAAAGCTCCTTGTGTTGAACGGACAAATATATCACAATGGGCAATGTGTGTTTCCACCGCAAACTCAATTACCTCGTGCAGGGAGAGGGTGAGTGCTTACGCGGATGCCTGTTTTTAATCTAAGGACACATTCAAATGACAAATCAAAAGCCTCGATAGAATTGAAGGATCTGCAAGTTGGAAGGCTAAACCTCAGAGCTCCTTTTATGCAAAAGCACAGATCAGCTGGAGGTCACGTTGGGGTCACAGTTTTAAGTGGTTTTCAGGCTTGAAATTGCTATAAACGAAGACAATAGGAAGTCCATGGTGAAGCTGAGGAATAATATTTAGATAATTGTGAGATCCTTCATCCGGGATTCAGAAGAAGTTCAACTCGATTGAACTTGGGCTCAGCAGGAAGTCGAACTTGTGTTTGAAGAGGCCTCCTTGCCTTCGGAATCTTCCCCAGGAATGAGAGACAAGCATCTTCTCAACCTTGGTTCTGGAGGAAAAATCTACAGAGGAAACCAAACAATAAATAACCCAAATTATATTTATAACGGCTGTGGCAACCCACATACACTATTGGCCCAGAGAAGGAGAGGAGGATGTTTTCACAGTCATAAAAACTTGCAGCCATTTAATTCCAGCCTTTGCCAAAACACACTTAGTGGATGTCTCTTTTGAGCGCATGTGCATTTAATTCAGTTGCTGTAATAAACATATATATATATATATATATATATATATATATATATATCCCCTCCCCCACAAAAGGACAGAGCCGTGGCTATATAAAAGGACATAAAATGACACATCTTCCATCTTCCAGCAAATAAAAAAGCTATCAGCTCATAACAAGGCGATGATAAAAGGTGCTGAGGCCAGTAAGATTAAGACTTTGTAATAAGGTTCGGGCGCCAAAACTGACAGCCATTTTCTTTTATATTTATCATGTCTTCACATAGGGGTGAGAAGCCATGGCTCTCTCCCATTGCCAGCCAGAATTTATGGCAGCACCATTATTAGGAGATTGAGCCAAAATGGGACTGAGGTCCATTTTTCCCTCCCTCCCTTCCCTCCTTCCTTTTTTTCTGTGGGGCACCACAATAGCCTCTTCCATTATGAGGGTGACAGCTTTGTCAGTGCTTAGCACGGAGTCTTGTCGAGTACTTTAATATCATTAGCACTATTTTCTTAATGTGTCTGCTGTTTCCAACAGCCTGAAAAATACCGTAGATCATCCGAAAGGGGAGAAAAGACGTTATCTCACCCTACAACCCTGCTTTGAAGTTTGCTAGTCAAGTGACTCTTCAAAGCAGAGAGGAATTGGTCTTCCATTATTTTATTGCCATATCTGGGGAGGAGGAGGGAGGATTTTAATCAAAATAATGGGCCCATTCCTCTTTATTGATTAACAAGTAAATATGTATAAATATGTAGTTAGGCTGGGCGACCGTTTTAAGGGGGGATATTGGAAACTATATCATTACTAGCTCCATGGGCAACATTAGTGGATGTTTGTCTCAATGCTGCACAATTGTGTTAACCTCCCTCCTAGTATTTTTTTATTTTTATTTTCCTGATATTGCTAAGGTGTGTGCATGTTATATACATGGGGTCAAAGGTCACAGAGAAGGAGCTCCATTCTCATTTGCTGCATGCCCTGTCCATTCAACCTAATCACCTCAAAGGTATGTAAATGTGTAGTTTGGGAACCAAATGCCACTGTGGTAACAGTCGATTATAATAACCATAGTATTAGATGATTGCATACATTTCTGAACATTGCTGGAGGACCCATTAGGATGTATTTAATTCGAGGGAGTGAGACTTACTCCATCCATAACTTTCCGCTTTTAGTACATTTGCTCCTGTTCTATGTTTAGTATTGGTAATATTGGTTTATAATTGTTGTGGAGGGAGGGAGGGAAGGAGAAAGTAGAAGCAGAATTATGGTTTTTGATTGGGGAATTTCCACTGAGGGCACAGGGAGAGTGGTTCATGGCGAAGGAATAAAATTTGTCAAGATGGGATCCACAATGATGCAATCAACCCACCGCTTCTCACACATAAAAAAATGGGATGGACTTTGATCATGGACATCCTGACTCATGGACATTCTGAATCCCTGATATATTTTGGAAGACTCACACTGGAAAATCGCCTCTATGCAATATATACAATTAGTAATATATGCAATATGCAGAAATCAGCTACATTAAGAATTAAGGGAGGATAGACAATGTATTTATATGTAACACTTTCCAATGAATATATGCAACGCGAAACAATTCATTAATTAAAGCAGGGACACAGCCTTGATACCTTTGTGTCTATATTTTTTTTTTCATCAGGTTGTAGTTATTACTTGTCCCCTACATTTGCAAAGTGATGCTTTGAGCTTTGTGTCATGCAGAGGATTACAAAAACAGTGTTCTTCAACCCAACCACAAATGTGAATCAGTTCACAACTTGGGGGGTGCTGGTGGATACTCCCATCCTCCCCATGACTGTTTATGAACCTAATATGACTTCTCTAAAGTCTTCCACATTGTTGGACAACACCATTCCTCATTCCGAAATATGCATATGGAAGAAATTGTGTCTGAAGCCACCCAGAAAGCAGCAGGCTGGAACAGGATCAGCCTAAATGTCCTGGTTATCTTTTTTATCCCCTGAGAAAGGGGGCATCTATAGGGTGAGAGGGCAAGAATCCAGATGCTAGACATGCCTATGCAAATTAAAGCCCACTCCTTGTCAGGCGCAAAGAATCAGGACCATTTGTGAAGTTGAAGCATGGAAGATTTTTTTTTTCAAGCCTATACACAAGAATTTGATCAACTAAAGTTCATCCCAAAATTGGCATCAGCTAATGGTCAACGAAATTCAGGAGGGGTTGGACTTGGAATGCTTGTGGGAATGCCACAACTCTAAACTGATGACGTGTTAAACTCTACCCTCCCAGCACTGCCTACTGTTCTATGGTGATTATTTTTATATGCAATTCACATAAAAAGTGGAATTTTAATTGTGTGGGTCAGAGCCACTCTCTTGACTTTCTAAATTTCCCCCATGGAGACCTCTGCCCTACAATTCTGCTTTCTCTCTTATGAAACAAGGTTTTCTTGCTTGGATTTTACTCATCAAAGCTTGGAAGGAAAGGGATCTCATTGGCTTGGATGCCATGCAACATGTCTGCCACAAGAGCCCTGGTTAATTTAATGACATCCCCAAAGGATTTAATTAAATAACCCTTCTATAAAGGGGTGAACTCACCCTTGGCTTCCTTCCCAAAGAAAGAGCATAAGGCATGTACTGGTTTTCTTAAAGTTCCTTTTCATGTGCCATACTGACATTCACAAGGTTATTGCTCTTATAATCACCCTCACTGCATTCTTGCCTAGAAAAATAATCTCTTATATCCATCACACTTTTTACCTTCATGCTGGAAACAAACAAGTGCCAACAGAAGAGATTCATATTTGGAATCGCCCCTGGTCTGTGTTTGCATTACACAGGAGATTTAATGGACATTCTGATCCTTATGTTTGGACTATCACAGCCCAGTGTTTGGTTCAGATGGATATCTGCTGATGCCTTGACTTACTTTAGGCAAAGGTTTATTTATTTATCCTTTTGTTCCCCATGGGTCTCATATGCTCTTGAGCAAGAGAAGGAGCCCTTAAGGTGGGCTTCAAGAAAGGTTAGGTTATTATGGGATGCTTTCCCCCCCCATTCCTTTTTGCTCTCATCGCTTAAGGTATTTCTTTTTTAAAAAGTGTTTGGATGCCGCTTATATAGTTATTGTTTGTTTTTTGATATTTACAATTTGAGACATTTTCTTATTCTGGATGTGTCTTCTTAACAGCATAAAAGAATTGGAAGGGACCTCGGAGGTCTTCTAGTCCAACCCCATGCTCAAGCAGAAGACCCTATACCATTCCAGACAAATGGCTATTCAATGTCTTCTTAAAAACCTCCAATGATGGAATTGTTCCAGGATGGAGTGTTGTTGTTTTCCATTTCCCAGACTGATTCGAAGATTGGATGTCCTTTTTATCTATGAGGGTTGTGCAGTTCTTCAGAGGGATGTGTCTTTGTGTGTCTTTGCTTTGATGAAGGCTTGAGAAAAAGGGCTCTCCCAAGACTGTGTTGTGAAATAGGAGTAGTAAAATAATACCTTCTAAGGCCAATGTAAAGATGCCACTTTGCCTATTCCAAGTGCCTTTGATGACCCTTATAATAGCCAGAAGAGGAACATATCCATGCACAGCATTTTCCTCCAATAATTCTAGTCAATTGCTGGAAATGTCAGAAGGGCAGGATCCTTCTGATTTATTCAAATGCTGGCTAAGCCTGCCAGACAAAGGTCTATTTATTTCTTAAAATAATATTCCACCAACTTTTCCCCTGTTATGTTTCATCAGGCATTTCACTGTCTTGCTGGTGTGACAAATGACTTTTAACTATATCTTTATTTTGCTCAGTTAAGCTGTAATTCTTATTGTGGATGAAGTTGCCATACCCAAGTGCAAGAAAAGATACATATTTTTAAAAAGGTGTTGAAACTATGGAAAGAGTACAAAGAAGAGCAACAAAAATAGGCTAAAAGATATGAAGAACGGTTGCAGGGGGGACATGAGAGCAGTTTTCTAATATTTGAGGGGCTACCGCAAAGAAGTGGGGATCAACCTATTTTCGAAAGCAGCTGAAGGCAGGACAAGAACCAATGGATGGAAACTAATTGAGGAGAGAAACAACCTGGAACTAAAGTGGAATTTCCTGACAGTGAGAACAATTAATCAGTGGAACGGTTTGCCTTCAGAAGTTGTAGCTGCTTCATCACTGGAGGTTTTTAGGAAAGGACTGGACAGCTGCTTGTCTGGTGGAGAAAAAGGTCTTCTGCTTGAGCAGAAGATCTCCAAGGTGTCTTTCAGCCCTGTTATTCTGCTATTTAAAAAGCAGGGCACAAATAGAAGCTTCATCTTGCAAACGGAAAAGACTACCTCTTTTTTGCCATTAAACCCAAATTGGAAAAGCTTACAGGCTGTTTGGCAATTCCAAAGCATCCAGAATACCTCTTATGAGAAACCTGGAGGCCCTGCAATTAGCGAAGAAAAAGCCAACCGTTATTTGATTACTCAGGTTTTTGGCTGTCATGCAACTCTACCAGGAAAAAGCAAATCTTCTATAATACAAGGACCAGATGCTGCAGTTGTATTGACTTCTCTGTCATGTTTGTTTCAGCAGCTCAGTCACAACCAACTCGCCAAATTTTCCTCACTGTCCTACATGTCCAGGCAGCCTTATGAAAATGAAGCTGCCTTGTTTTCTACTTCATAAATCACTGTCAAGCCAAAGAGAGATGAGAGAAACGAGTACAGATTTCTGAGATTATGACTCCTGGAAATGACGCTATTAACTCTACAGAGAGAACCACTTGATTTTCATAAGCCCTGTTGACTTAGCAGAACTGAGACCTCAGCGGAGAGAGATAGTAATTGGAAATCAACATGCATATCTTTTCACCTTTCCATTCCTCCCCAAATGTCTTCCTCTTTTATCTTTCTTTTCCCTTCAAGATATTTGTACACTCATGAAAATCCCCAAAGTAGTAAAGCCACTGTGATTGCCATTATGGAGCTTCTTCTTCCCAGGACTTTCATGATTTGTTATATTTTATTTCTGTGTTGCTTTTCCTCTCCAAGGAAGGATTCTCCTCTTTAATCACTAAGTGCCTTATCAATTAAATCCAAGTCATCAGGTTTGGAAACAGAAGGACATTATGTATTTAAGTGTTATAATGTTGTTATACTTTGGAATTGTTCTTTGGTTGTAGCATTCGTTGCATTTACCTAATATTAGTTTTGGACCATAATAAAGATAATTAATTTTTCTTGAGGAAGGACTGAAATTACAGAGTAGCGTAAGGTCCAATTACTCTGGAATTGATGAAGATTGGACCAGGCATGGTTTGCCTCTGAAAGTTGTGGGTGGCCTATCATTGGAGGTTTCCAAGAAGAGATGGGACAGCCCGTTTGTCTGGGATGCAATAGGACCTCCTGCCTTCGGCAGGGGATTTGCCTAGAAGATTCCAAGATTCCTTCCAGCCCTATGATTCTAAGTCTAAGGTCTTCAGAATCATATCACAAAAGTTTGGACCTCTAAATGCAGTTGTTTATCTTCTTGTCATAGAATCATGTTTATAGCTAAGCCATTGTCAAAGCAAACCCAGCTTTACCACAAGTGTTGCTCTCTACTTTCTCCAACAACAAAGTAAACTCCCAAATAATACAAAGAAAAGTTTGAAATTATTTTTCAAGAATCCTGAGGACAAGGAGAAAAAAGAGAAGCTTCCAATGCAGGGGAAGTAAAATTTCAAAAATAAAAAAAAGAAGTCAGATCTCAACGTAGCATTGAAGATTTTGTTTGGCATTTGTGCTGTTGAAACTTAGAATTGCAAGATTGGGTTTCTCTCTTTCTCAGATATTATCTCCCAGATGTCCCAAAAGTGCTTTTTCAAAAGGCAACTGGACTTTCTTTGTTTTGCTTGAAGACATTATGCTTCTCATCCAAGAAGCTTTTTTGGGTCAGAACATCTTGGATGAGAAGCAAAATGTCTTCAAGCAAATCAAAGAAAACCCAGTTGCCTTTTGAAAAAGCACCTTTGGGACAACCATCACCTGGATGACTGAGAATCTCCATAGACTTTTATTTCACAGATACATTTTGGGATTCAGCAAGGATGACAAGACTAAAGAACATAGGCAAAACTGCAAGGCTTCTTCAACTAGATCAGTCCATCTCGGAGGACTGCTAATCTAACATCTGCAATTATGAAGGAGTGGTAATCCAATACATCTAGAGAACATTAAGCGAAGTGAGAATACTTTTGAACAAAACATTATGTTCCCAAGTTCAACAATTTCAGGCCTGACATGATTTTAGAGGTTCTTTTGAAAATATTATACATCTTCAAATTAAATAATAACTTCCATTAAAATTGGCAGCTCAAATTGGTCAATCAGTTTGATGGGAAAAGAGCAATTTTTATTTTTATTCCAATTGTGAAATCTGGTGGATTGTAGGCAAACAATTCCAACTATAAATTTGAATCAAATTTGAGTTGGAGGATTTGAATAAAAAAAAAATCATAGAATCAAGTCAAATCAAGGCTGCCATACAGATGATACTATTTACCGAAGACTAAATATTTCACTGGACTTACTTCTGAAGAGAAATTAATAAGATTACTATACATGGCGTGTTTAACAGATGCTATAGATGACCAATGCTTTGATTGTTGTTTGAATTTTATGCATTGTATTGGTCATCTTCCAGAAGATGGTAGAAAAATGTTTATAAATAAGGGCATTAACATGCCATGAATGTTGTTTATTTTCAGTTCTAACAGCCTGTGTCTATGAAGAAAAAACAAACACAAATAAGAAGTCTTTGCTTATCATATATAATTTCCCAAACATTTTTTTAACATACTTTCCCCCTATTATGCACATTTTTTAAAACAATTGTCTCTGCTGTTCATTGGGGATATTAAACTCTCCTCATTTTTAAACACACCCATTTTTCCAGCACAACTCTTCTTCCAGTTGTAGAATTTTCACAGGATGTCCTCAAATATTTGTACGTTAAGGTGCAAAACTTGAAATCCAAAATTTATTTTGAGACGCTACAATTTCTGTGACATTTGAGCTCGTTTAACTGACTCTTCTGGGAAGAAATAATTGTGGAAAAGTCCCTCTACGTGACTCGTTTAGCTGAATAGCAATGCAAAGTTTTATTTATATCAGGAAAGTCATACACTATGTTTTTGCCAATCAAAGGTACAGGGAAAAAAAATATCAAATTGGATTCCTCCAAGGCTAGTGAGCACTCAGAGCTTCTTATCTCTCTACTCCCTAGAGGAACAAAGTTATAAGTGTTTCTATTTCCTTTTCCCCCCTGCATTTGAGTTGTTAAAAGTTGTGATTAACCCCGGAGGGATCAGAATCTTCCTAGTTAATCAATCCTTTAAATTTGGCATCCTCTGACATTTCTTCCTTAAGTTCAATTTAACATTTCAATTTAAGTTCACAGAAAGGCAACTAAGATGATCAAAGGCATGGAAACTGAAACATATGAAGAACAGCTGTAGGGTTTGGGCATGGCCAGCCAAGAGAACTAGGAAGACATGATAGCACTATACCAGGATTTGAGGGGCTGCCACAAGGAAGAGGGGGCCAACTTATATTCCAAAGCACCTGAAGGCAAGAGCAGAAGCAATGAATGGAAACTAATCAAGGAGAGAAGCAACCTAGAACTAAGGAGACATTTCCTGACAGCGAGAAACATTAATCAGTGGAACAGCTTTGCCTCCAGAAATTGTAGATGTTCCATCACTGAAGGTTTTTAAGAAGAGACTGGACAGGCACCTATTTGATATGGTATAGGGTCTCCTGCTTGAGCAGAGGGTTGGACTAGAAGACCTCCAAGGTCCCTTCCAGCTCCATTCTTGATTGAACATAGTTTAGATACAAGAATCTCCATTTGGTGCTTCTGACTTTGGTTCTGGGAATCTGCACAAGGAATCTGTTCTTCCTTGCAAATGTCCCCTACCTTTCACATTACACTGGACACTCTTCCTCCTTTTCCTTCTCCCCAAACAGTTCAACAATGCGAACAATAGATGTTAACTGTTATGGACTAAGCCAATGCATCAGTAACAACCCTAATAGCTTTATTTTAACAGCAGGTTCGTAATCCTGCACTTCTCATTGGCCCGTGAACAGCGAGTCCTGATTGGTCGTTTCTGGCCAGTCTGATTGGCTGTTAGCGGGTCTCTCCGATTGGACGCTTGTTAGAGCGGTAAACTCAAATCATTGATTGTTTTGACAGCAGCCAGCTCTATAAAAGAGCCGCTGCTGCCCAAGTATTTTGCTCTGTTCTGAAGTCACGAATAAAGAGTTGAAGTCACAGTTCGATGTCTCGTCTCTGTTCCTTGCGCCCATGCTCAGGACATAACATTAACCCTTGTCACTTTCCTTTTTGGTGGTTGTTATTTTATTATTCGTCTCTGCTTCCACTACCAACTCAGCGCAGAGGGCTTTGAGCTAATTATGTTCCGTGTGCCACAGCCAAGACTCCGTTGCTTCATGCTGACATTCAGATACATCTGGGCCTGCTAACAATTACAAATGCTCTCAGCAAACATTAAAGAAAAAAGGAAAAGAGCTTACATTTTCAATGCGAAACAGCATGCTTTATGGCTTGCATAATGGTCAGATAAATACAATGGATGCAAATCTCTTTGAGGGTCCCCCCCCCTTGGAAACATTTGGCAAAGATCCCTATAGATCAGGAGACCATCAAACGGAGAGAGAAGCCAGAAACTTGTTTGCTTATTTGTTGGTTTAGTAAAGAATTGCCAGATTTAGCCACAATATCTTAGCCAAGGCCTAAATAAAGAAATAAGTCTTGACTTCATCCTCTTGGTGGTCTGATTAGGATAACAACTTTCCGCAAATAACAGAATAACAGAGTTGGAAGGGACCTTGGAGGTCTTCTAGTCGAACCCCCTGCTCAAGCAGGAAAACCTATACCATTTCAGACAAATGGTTGTCCAAACTTTTCTTAAAAACTTCCAGCGTTGGAGCATTTACAACTTCTGGAGGCAAGTAGTTCCACTGGTTAATTGTTCTAACGGCCAGGAAATTCATCCTTATTTTGCGTATGGATCTCAGAATATAGAATACAGTATAACAGAGTTGGAAGAAACCTTGGAGGTCTTCTAGTCTAAGTCACTGCCCAGGCAGGAAACCTTATATAATCTCAGACAAATAGTTGTTGAAACTCTTTTTGAAAACCTCCAGTGTTGGAGCATCCATGACTTCTGAAGGCAACTCATTTCACTGATTAATTGTTCTCACTGTCAGTAAATTTCTCCTTAGTTCTAGGCTGCTTCTCATCTTGATTAGTTTCCATCCATTGTTTCTTGTCCTGCCTTCTGATGCTTTGGAGAATAGCTTGACTCCCTCTTCTCTGGGGCAGCCCCTGAGATTTTGGAAGACTACTATCATGTAACCCAGAACAGAATAACAGAGTTGGAATCTTAGATGTCTTCTGGTCCAACCCTCTGTTTAAGCAGGAGAATCTATACCATTTCAGACGTGGCTGTCCAATCTCTTCTTCAAAGCCCCCAATGATGGAGAAAGAAAGAAAAGAAAAGAAAAGAAAAGAAAAGAAAGAAAGAAAGAAAGAAAGAAAGAAAGAAAGAAAGAAAGAAAGAAAGAAAGAAAGAAAGAAAGAAAAGGAGAAGGGAGGGTGGGAGGGAGGAAGGATCCCAAACTCCAAACCTAGCAATGACTCAATTTCTTGATGAACATAGAAATGTCAGTGTTTTTCTCTGTCTGCACAATACTGTACCTTTAATCAGTTTCATTGGCATTTATGAAGAGAGTTTTTTTCTGAAGATTTCAGTTTCCTGGTTATTTTAATCTTGGCCATATACTTGGCCTGATCCTCTGTGAATAAGGCTGCCAACAGCATTAGACTAACCCAGGACAAATATCTAGATGTTTACCACATAAGTCATAGCTGAGAAAGGAGTCATTTTGTGAGCTTAAAGAAATCTTATAAAGAGACTGGCTTGTTGTAAAATTATGTTGACCTTGATACAAAAGCAGCCCTTTGAATAATCCAATATCTGAGCTTGTGTGTCTAATATAAGGGTTTTTTTTAAATAATATCCAATATCTGAAGACATGAGAAACAGGAGGGTTAGTAGTTCAAAAACTGCAACTGTATGGTTGAAAACCCTAGATTTTAATATAGATTTTTTTTTCAAAGATCTTGGTTTTAGGAACTTAATAGTGCAACTTTATATTTAAGACCTGATGAAATGTCTCCAGATCTTATGCTTTAGTAACCTTCTAGTTAAATCCTGCACTTTTCATTCGATTTGCAAGAAAAGAGACCGAGTGAAAGGGAAGAATTGCAAGAAAATTTAGCACACAGGGCTCTTTCTTAGATTCCTACGAAAAGCAACAGGTAGATAAATCTCTGTAGATTAAGTGTAAGTATGTAGGTATACATGTCAGCATGCACGCATGTATGTATGTATGCACATGTATGCACACTTCGAAAGAATTTCAGAATTCTGACATTATACAATGGGAGGATTATGATTCAAGTTTATTGCCAAATAAATAAAAGAAGGAATTAAGCATTTTGACCTCATAGAGTTCTGCAGCAACAATCCCCAGAAAGCAACGAGAAATTAAAGATCCCCCCATTTCTTTCATTAGATTGCTCCAATTGGCCATTTCATAAAAATGAGCACTTATGGACTCTCTCTGTGTTATCATTATCAGCAGACATACATCTTTCCTTAGTGAACAGTTGTTCAGTCATAAAACTGAGTGGCACGGATAAGTTTAAACTGGCAAATTTCCCTGAATTTCATGTTTACATCTGCTGAAGTATATCTTTGTCATATGGCTGCAAGGCTGTTTTGCAATCTCCAGTTTCTTTGGCAGGACAACAGACACTTTTCCTATCATGTTTGCAAATACGTAACCCACTAGCTATCATTCTTTTTTTTTTTTTTGCTTTCGTTTGAAGTGAAAAAAATCCTTATTCCAACTTGTGCATAGAGTTAATCACGGCACTACTGGGTCTCCTATTCTGAAGTATGTTGAAGAAGAGATGTTTTAACGGGAGTCATAGGCTTTCAGGAAACATCTACAGAGGTGGTTTGCTTGTCTTTTTTCATTTCTGCAGAAAGAATTAATTGTGTGGGTGTGCTTGCCTGCAGGATGGGATAGAAAGTTAAACCAAAACCAAACAGGTTTGCAACTGGAGAAGAAAGTTAGTTGCACTTCCTACCCTCAGTATACCACCAAAATCAAGACATGCTTCCATATTCATGCTTCTCAGAATATTGCTGTACGATGTTCTCAACAGGCCCCAAACTGCATACCGAATAAGGTTTCTTCTATTTTTCCTCCCCCCCCCGATGAATTTTACAATAGAAAACTACAAATATGAGTTCCTTACATAAAATCTGGTGCAAACTGCTTATTTTAGGAGGAAGGTACATAGATATCTACCTGAATTTTGATGCAAAAAAAAAATGTAAATAAGTTTCAAACAGATGTAAAAACAAGATGAAATGCATTTTTAAGATTAGAAAATTGGAAACGGAGAGACGGACTGAGTCTCTTGTGCTTTTGCACATGTGCTCACACCTACAAAAAAAAGAGAGAAGAAAGAAAATATAAGTCCTTTTCTCTTTCCTTTTCCTTTCCTTTCCTTTCCTTTCCTTTCCTTTCCTTTCCTTTCCTTTTCTTTTCTGGAAATCTAGTTTTCTGCATTCTCAGGGGTTATAAAAATGGGAATCATTTTTATTGGCAATCCACTGGAATAGTGCTGAGACAAATGGAAACTTGAAGATAAGGATCCTCAGAGGTGAAAACATACAGCTGTTGGGAATTGCCAGAGATTCTGGCCAATAAAGGAAGTTGAGGTTTTTCCAGGCCTGAAGTGAATTATTAGCCAAGACGGGTGTTGTATATTTATGCAAGGGGGCAACATGGGAGTTTCAACGCCCGCCCGTATATTGCTGAAAGAGCATCATTCAGATCCATGCTAAGACAAAAGGTGGAAATGAAGCTATGTCCTGAGTGAAGAAAAGCTCATGACAGTATAATAACATTTCAAAGAGGGGGGGTGGGTTGGTGGTGTGCTGGGCCGTGGGTAGGCCTCCGAATGAGGAAATGATCAAGATGCCTTGTCAAGCTTTGTTTTAGAGAGAGGGGGGGGGGGGAAGAGAGAGGGAGATGGAAGGGGGAAGGGAAACAAGTCCAGATAAACAGAGACTCTCCCTCACTAAGGAAGGGTGGCAATTTATTTTTCCGAGAAATGCATACACAATTACTCCCAAACTTCATCGGCAGAGTAGTATACCAGAGATCGGTCTGCCAAAAATCTTAAGAAATACACACATCAATGTGTTTGTTATAATTTTGATTTCAAGGCACTACCATATTTATCAGCCCAAGGCAATCTCCACACCTGATTGCATTCACCAGGAAGAGTTTGAAGCCCAAGGAGCATCCAGATTTTGAAAGCAGTTGTGATTTTAGGGAGATGTGTAGTGCCAAACATTTTTAAAAATGTTGCGTTGTTGTGGCTTCATCGAGATTCTCCCTCTCCTACTCTATTATTATTTTCGTGGCACCGTATCCATCTTCCTGCAAATAATGGTCAATGGATAGGAGTAGAAAAGATGAGAAATCACTTTAACAGCACTAAACTATCCTTGATGAATCATTATTTCAATCCAGAAAAATCCTGCATACATTTGCAAATTACCTACTGCTGAGATAATATGGTATTTTCTTGCATGCAGAAAAAGTCATTGGTATGTTTTTTTTCGCCTTTAAGTTCTTTCAAAGACGAAGAGAATTTTGAGAAATTCTCATAAATGAAGGGTGGTCTGATTGAAGTTATTTGTTGACAGAATGGTCACAAGAGATGTGCAAAAGTTGTTCTCCAGTACAAAATATTCTTTCGGTAATCTCACACCCCTTGGCTCCTTAGACTGAAACATATACTTACACACACACACACACACACACACACACACACACACACCAAAGGCGGGGAGGGGGGAACCAAGGAAAGATAATCAGCAAGGAAATCCTCTTAGGGACTTTTTTCAGATTAGGAACTGTAGTCAGCTAAGGAGATGCTGAAAGGCAGAAAAATATGTTACAGAAAATGCCGTGATTAGAAGGGAGTTGCTCTATTTCTTGAATCATTTTTGGTTGCCATGTCCTACAATTTTCACTTCTATCAAATCTGAGGGGAATATGAATTTGCCCACAAAAGAAAGCTGAATCTCAAACCACTGGTTTTCAAATTCAGAGTAACAAGAGTTGGAAGAGACCCTGGAGGTCTTCTCAACCAACCCCCCTGCTGAAGCATGAGACCTTGTACCATTCCAGAAAAGTGATTGTTCAGTCTTTTCTTCAAAGCCTTCAGTGATAGAGCATCCATAACTTCTGTTCCACTGCTTAATTGTTCTCACTATTAGGAAATTTCCCTTAAGTCCTAGGCTGCTTCTCTCCTTGGTTAGTTTCCATTCATTGCTCCTTGTCTTGCCTTCAGATGCTTTGGGAAATAGATTGACCCCTTCTTCTTTGTGGCAACCCCTCAAATATTGGAATCTTGCTATTCAGTGTTATTCAGTGCAATTCTGGTCGAGACATTATCCCTAAGGTAGCTCTGGCAAGTCCTGGTTTTTAAAGATATAAATTCATATCCTAAACTATGCTCAGAACCTTTTGTTGACTTTCTCATTTGAACATCCACAAAAACTGTTTTTGTATATGAAATTGCACACATTTCAGGTGGAAAATAGGTTGTCATTTTAGCCATTATTGGCTAAATAGTAGCTATCAGTTTTAAAATAAAGGTTGGATTATTTTTGGAATCCTGTGGACAACTTCTGCTTTGAGACACTGTATGATTGAACCTGACTTGATTGATAGTTCTTAAAAACTATATACAATGCTGTGATAGTCCTTATAATTAATTCTGGGACTTGCTGACTTAAGCTAAGTTATACCCAATCCATTTAGCAGTCTGTTCAGGGTTTTGCTATTGTCAATGATTGTTCTTATTAAAATAGCATACACAGTATTTTAGAAAACCTAATTACATATGCATGGATATTAATATGGTCCATTCTCTCTAGTATATTACATATTTAATTCATTTCATCATCTATTAGCTTTGAACAATCTCAAGACTCTGTTTTTAAAGTGAGAGGGAGAATATTTGTTGCTGCTATTTTTTCCTATGTTTTCTATTTTATGTCATAGGTTTATGCTTTTATACTGATATTTTGCATGTTATAGTTATGAGATGGTTTGAGAAGCATAACCTGAAAAGTATTCTACAAAAAATAGTAAATTGTAGAAATAAAACTGAGCATGAATAGGCTTTGCAGTTGGACTCTCAATTGTACAAGTGATATACACAATACGGACTGCAACAATAAAATATTCTTCAATATATACTTAGCCAATCATCAGAATGCCTTTATAATAAAGGATATTAAATATATATATATATATTTGTAGAATATAAATATTATAGAGTTAAGAACAAAAGCTAAATAGAAAAGATGTTTATCTTTTTGTTTTTAACTAAATATCAAAATAATCCATTTGAAACATTTGTCTATAACATATATAATATACACAATTTCCCCCTGATAATTGCACTTTGTATAAACTACATAAAATTTCCCACTAATATATGAATGACTAGGAATAAAAATATGGGAGCTTTCTATAAAAAGGAATTTTTAAAAATCCATTTTGATGAAATACAGCTATTGTTGCATGAATGCATGCCAGACAGTACACCTTTTTGAAAATTTGGGATTTGTTTTTGAGTAAACATGGCTTCAATTGTGTGCACAATGGACATCTGTTTAGAAACAAAAAAAAGGAACAAAAATCTCTAAGACAAATAAAAACGTTAACGTTTAAAAAACAAAAACACTGCAGTTTGCATTCAGGATCTAGAGCAAACTTCCTTTTTATCGTGCCTAATCAGATTCAGTTTTCAATAATAATAAAAAAGTCAACCACAAGATAATGCACAATGCATCCCAAATAATTTTAAAATTCCTTAGTTTCTCTCTTCCCAATTCTTAATTTTTGCTCAGCGAGTTTTCCGATGGCCAGAGCTGAAAGCCAAACTACTTTTCTGAACAGATGGATGAATCAGTTCCTTTTTTACTTAACTTACCAACATTATTATCCTTTATACATTTTTTTAAAAAAGGCAGGGAGAAAAGGGGGAAGGGAGGTAAAGTTCTTGTATTAGTCCTTTTAGTTGCAAGGAAATTACAAAATGCTTCCTTGCCGACTAAGCAATTTCTGCAGTCTGCTGGGACATCCATCTTCGTAATGAGTCTTGTTTATAACCCGACACCACATTCCAGTCACCTACCCTGTTTACGTCTTTGGCCCCTTTAATTAAGAGAAGAACCAGTTAAAAGAAAAGTAAGAAGAAATATTAATACGATCTGATTAATTCAGCTAGCAGGAGGTTAGGGGGGACCAAGGTTATTATAACTTATAAAGGCAGCACAAGTAAAGCTACGTTCATTTGTAATTTTATTAGGCGGAGCAAATTAGCGAGTTTGTGTGGCAGTGACAAAAGACTCTTCCCTATTCGCACTTACCCCCTGCTGGAAGGGCCAGGAGCCGAAAGTTAGGCCCAATATTAAGCAAATGAGAACTGATAAATCTCAGACACGCATCTAATGAGGCCCTCCAGATACAGAACTGTGCTAATTTGAAAAGATTAGCTGGACTTTCCCTCCTTTCTCTTTCCCTCCCTTCTAGATTACCTGAGAAGTCCAGTGAACTCAAAAGCAACAATTCCATGAAAGAGCAACCAGAGAGAAAAAGAGAGTCAGGGACAAAAAAAGTTTAAGTTTGGGAAAGAGGGGTGCTTTAGGGAAATTAGAAAATGTGACAAAAGGAATAAGCACAACAATTATTAGGTGATTCCCAGGATGGTATTTGCTTCATTGAGAGGAAGAGGAGAAGAAGGACTTTTTCAGATGTAGCATTTTTCTGCTTATTATCTCTACTTTGCAAAATGAGTGTGCACAAGATTGAAATGCAGCAGCTAAGAAATGAATTCATCTTTCATATTCCATGAACATGTCCACATAGCACAAGGATATACTACATATCATGTAAAAGTTTGCAGAGACATGGGTATTTTAAAGAGAATTGTGCAAAGTGTACCAACATCAGGAGAAAATATAGGTGTTAGTGAAAGTTGCTTGCAAAGTGGTTTCACACGCTAATGTGCATATTGGAAGATATGCATGAGCATGCACGCATATTTTCCTGAATGCTTTGTTGGACAAGCCTGCAGACTAGTTCACTGAAGTGATTTTAAGGTTGGAAAAATGAGAAACTGAACAATAACAGGCAGATTCTCCTAATGCTAACAGAAAGGTAAGATCTGAAAGTCAATTCTTGAATCCATAGTGCAATAATCTATTATTTTATTTAGTTATTTATTTTATCAGATTTCTCCAACTTAGCACCTTTCATCTATATTGAGTCTACCACTCCCATAATTATTCAGTCAACAAGGGAGTTATGAGAATTACAAGACCAAGACATCTGGAAGGTACCACTTTGGAGAAAGTTGTGTTAAGCTCTTTTATTATTATTATTATTAAATCTCTCCTATCCACAGTTCATGAGAAGTTCAGATGCTAAGAGAATAACATGCATAGTTCAGCATGAACTATGATCAACAGTTCAACTGGTGGCCTTGCTCTTCATTAATTGTTTATATATTTCAAAGTTAAAATGTTTAATTGATTGTTCAATAAATTATCACTTTACAGATCCAGCTGGTCTCTTGAACAACACTCCAGTCATTGTGCTAACATGGAGATATAAATGATGTCTTCTCAATAGGATAAACACTATTCCCAAAGTATGGTAGGTGTGGCAATTAGGATATTGATTTTAGGTAAATGTCTTGTTAATTATGCAACATGCTTCATGTCTTTGGTTAATTAACTTACTCCTTCAAAAAAAATCGATAAGGAATAGTCCACAAGGAGAAAAAGCATTGACTCCATGGACCTCAGGCCAGAGGGAGAAAAACTCTTGCTTGCCTCTATTGAAATGGGCATCTTTCCCATTTTACGAAGATAAATGGCAACAGATTGTAACAGGCCTTGATACAGCTATAGACCAAGCAAAATTGAATGCATGTTTCTAAACTAAGGGAAGTTAAATCTCACATACACTAATGGCTGTCCAACTTCCTCAAATAATTGGAAAGTAAATTCATTACTATGTGGTAAAGAGATAACAGACTAACAGAGTTAGAGGGAACCTTGGAGGTCTTCTAGTCCAACCCCCTGTTCAAGCAGGAGACCCTATACCAGACCCAACCCCATTCCAGACAAATGGCTGTTTGGTCTCTTCTTAAAAGCTCCAGTGATGGAGCACCCTCAACTTCTGAAGGAAAGTAGTTCCATTGGTTGATTGTTCTCGCTGTCAGAAAATTTCTCCTTAGTTCTAAGTTACTTCTCTCCTTGATTATTTTCCATCCATTGCTTCTTGCCTTGACTTCTGGTGCTTTGGAAAATGGGAAATTCTTTGTGGCAGCCCCTTCTATATTGGAAAACTGCTGTCATGTCACCCCAATCCTTCATTTCACTAGATGAGCCATACCCAATTCCTGCAACCATTCTTCATATATTTTAGCTCTTTGTGCTCTTCTCTGAACTCTTTCCAAAGTCTCAACATAACAGAATAACAGAGTTGGAAGGGACCTTGTAGGTCATCTAGTCCAAACCCCTGCCCAAGCAGGAGACCCCACACCATTTCTGACAGATTGCAGTCCAGTCTCTTCTTGAAAGCTTCCAGAGATGATGTTCTCACCACTTCTGAAGGCAACTTCTGTTCCATTTTTTTAAATAATGTGACCAAAACTGGAGGCAATATTCCAGGTGTGGTTTTACTTAGGTTTCACTGTCCCATACTGGACAGTGATCAGGAATACTTGGGTTCTAGCCTCCCTTAGCTATAAAGCTAGCTGGGTGACTTTAGTCATTCAATTTTTCTGATTTAAGAAGGTGTAGCGTCAGCTATTCCAAAAATGTTGCTAAAATAAATCGATGGGCTTCATGTAGTTTCCAGGAGTCAGAGTTTTACCTAAAGGACAATGTCAACAAGACATCCATAGATCTAACTATCTATAAATAAATATCTAACCCAAGACAAGAAATTGTATTTTCCTTTAGCATCTATTTTAAATGGATTTTGCATTCTGTCTTTAATTCAGTGCAAGTCCAATTGTGTTTAGAGTTTCAACTGTAGTTTTGAGCTGCTCATATTAGGTTTTAGATTTGTGGGTTTTTTAAAAATGCTGTTTTTTCTTGCCTCAGAAAGTGAAACAAAAATAACTCCACCCTATGTTTCAACTATCATCTTAAGCTGCTTATATCACACATTGCATTTTGCAGGTTTTATTATGCTGCTTTGTCTTGTTTCAGAAAGTGATATAAAATATTATATCCCTAAATGATGAATGGAACAATGTATCATCTATAGAAATCCAAGCAAATCCATATATGTAATATTGAGGTAAGGAGATTGAAAATACATTTTTAAAATGCACATTATTCTTGTTACCTTCACACAGAAAAACACAGATCTGAATTTAAAGTAAAATAAAGGGTTTTTTAAAATATAATTTCAATAATATATGGGATAACCTTTGGCTCATCTAATCAGCTTCCTTCTTTTGATTTATTTTTTATTGAGAATATTTTATTTTAGAATAAAATTGCTTATTCTAATAGAGCCCCATTGTCTGAATTAAATCAAATCTATTCACACAAATAAATTGTAAAAAAATCAAATCAAATCTTTATTATGGTCATAAACCAGTGTATAAATTGCAAGCAGAATTAATTATGAGTAAAAAGGTACAGTCCAATCCTGAAACTAAACAGATAAATGGATATCAAAAAGAGATTTACTTTTCAAATTCAGGAATGAAAAGCAAAGGGAAATATTAAAAAAAATGAAATGCCAAAAGAAAGTGTAAAAATATATATTTTTAAAATCCCTGAAAAACATTTTGTATGCATTGTAAGTAACAGCAATACAAAACAGATGGCAGAGCAAAAAAAAAAAAGGGGGGGGCAATGAGAAAAACACAACACCTTCTTAAAGCCAATCCTGGTTAAAAATGACATAGTTTACACTTCTTTGAGGTCTAATATACAGTACGTATCTGGAAATCAGAAGCTCTAAAATAGAGAGTTCCAGTTAGAGGCCTCCAGATATTTTGGATTGCATTTCCCATCATCCTCAACAAAGAAGGACTAGAGGGGACATGACATTTGATGACCAATATTCGAGGGGCTGCCCCAAAGAAGAGACGCTCAACCTATTCTCCAAAAGCACCAGAAGGCAAGACAACAAACAAAGGATGGAAACTTATCAAGGAAAGAGGCAACCTAGAACAAAGGAGAAATTTCCTGATCGATTGTTCTAAATTTCTCCCTTGTCCTAGGTTGCGTCTCTTCTGGAGATGTGCTTCGTCAATGGAAGCTTTTAAGAAGAGACTGGACAGCCATTTGTCTGAAATAGTATAGTGTCTCCTGCTTGAGCAGAAGGTTGAACTAGAAAACCTTCGAAGTCCCTTCCAGTTCTGCTATTCAATAAATAGTCTTGCCTGTTTCTTCTGGGCAGTGTGAAATGTCCAAAACTTTTTAAAAGTGTTTTAACAACAAAGCCTTAATCCTTTCATTGAAAGCCATTCAACTGACCTTGCCCATTATAGACACTCAATGTCTTTTTTACCAGGAGATGATCTGAGCGTTAGCCACAATCATGGAGGGAGAAATGAAAAGCAAAAGTGCAAAACACTTTCTTCTTTTCACTTTCTTCCTTTAAAGGAAAAGGCACGCCCCTCTAATAAAATAGTACAAGTTGGAGTGCAGTTCCACACCGATGTTTACACGAGAGCCTGTAATACATAATTCTCCAAAGCTGTTCTCAATCATGCAAATTATTTTTTTCTTTTTGCAATATGCTAATGCAATCTGATTTATTTCAGTTGTAAAAGTTAATTACAATGTGTTTGTGAGTCCCTAAAGATGATGTATTAAATGTTTATAACCAGGATTATTAAAATGTCCTGTCTCGATTACAGTGCTTTCTTTCAAACACTAGAACTAATTGTAGCCTTAAATCACAACAACCTCACTATTAAAATTAACACAAGGGCAACATTGCATAATTTTAATTAATTTTAATTTGGCCAAAGCAAATTAATTTTTGCTTTCTGGAAGGACAGCTAAACTCTCCTGCAGCCATCTTCCTGATGAATATTAAGTTCAAAAATTCCTCCTGTTTTGTCCAGCCAATTTTTAAAAATCTTTTTTTCCCCATTATTCTGTATATATGTTTTGGCTTTTCATGTAACTTTAGTTGTGCTCCACTTATTTTCCTGCTGTGCGAGGGAAAAAAAAAATTCTTTATTTAGTGCCTGTAGTCTCATTCTTTATGGTGGAAATATTATTAGTATTTTATTCAACTGAATAAAAAATATGGTGGAAAAGGCTTAACCTTCAAAAATTATTTTAAAGAAGAAGAAAAATCACTGGGATATTTCTCTGTGGTATGGTGTTCTTGGAGCTAAGAAGCATAGGAATGTCTTGTGAATCATTGTATGGTCATCCAGTCAGAGAGCCCATCGCAGGCTTGGAGGGGACCAGCAGCAGTCGCCTCTTCTACACCCAAGAGAAATTAAAATGGAACTCTTAAATTATCTGAGAATAAGATAGGTAAATAGAAACCTGTTTTATAAGGAAAGAACACTTCGGAGAAGCCAGAAGGCACATTTTTTTTCTGGATATCAATTAATATGTTCCGTTTTCTCTTACTTCCAAGGTGAAGACATGATATGGTAGTAGAATATTTTTGTATGATAAAACCAGGTGTTGAAGCATTTATTGTGTATCACCACACCGGTGTGCAGCAAAGTTTGGTAGGTGTCAGGTTCAGGTTATGTTTTATGGATTCAGAAGTCCATGGCAAGCATATCATAATGTATAGCTGTATTTTTAGGGAAGGAAGGAAGGAAGGAAGGAGGGAGGGAGGGAGGGAGGGAGGGAGGGAGGAAGGAAGGAAGGAAGGAAGGAATTACCAAATAAAAAATTGATTTTAAATTACAGTGAATTGATCCTGGTTAATATCTGCATTGAGCACTGTGGAGGGTTTTTTTTCTTTAAGAGTTTAAACAAATAAGCGATGCACTTCCCCCCCAAAAAAACCCTTTATATTTTTTTAAAAAACTCTGTAGCCACCCCTCCAATCTTCCCTAAATGCTGTCTGTCTGTCTGTCTGTCTGTCTGTCTGTCTATTCCACAGAGCCAGCTATCAACAGAACATGTTTACATTAATTGGCATACTCCGTGTGTGTGTGTGTGTGTGTGTGTGTCGGGTAGGGTAGTGTTGCAGTCAATCACTAC
This sequence comes from Emydocephalus ijimae, assembly GCA_004319985.1. Taxonomy (NCBI): domain Eukaryota; kingdom Metazoa; phylum Chordata; class Lepidosauria; order Squamata; family Elapidae; genus Emydocephalus; species Emydocephalus ijimae. The sequence continues at coordinate 17,196 of BHEV01010041.1, read as the reverse complement.
CATTGATTCTGAATGTGACCTCAGTCCATACACTTCCCCTTTGACAGGACTCTTATTCAACAGGAAGTGGAGAAGATTAATGAAGCTGCAGCTTGGTGTGGAATCCCAATGACGAAGATGATAAATCTTATTTCGGACAAGCTTGCCAATAAGAAGACTGGCATCTTCTCGTTCTATTGGATTGCAACTTCAATACTCAGCCATTGAGGTGACTGCATTACTCCTATTGGGTGTAAGGGACAAAAAATGGCCCAAGTGATTGATTCTCCCTCTAGGCTCTCTGAAAACTCATTTATATTTCTTGGAGATCATGGCCAAGTGGAAAAATCTTCTCTGGCACTAATTCTCTGACTCAGAGTATATTTTCTGCTTTCTGAGCACTGAATTTTTAGTAGATATTGGGAATCTTCAAGTGGAATTTCAGAGCAAAGCATATTGCATCTCAACACTGAAACCAATCTGGCTTGAATCTTCTCAGATGTCTGTGGAGATTCTCAGTCATTCAGGTCATGGTTGTCCCAAAGGTGCTTTTCCAAGAGACACCTGGACTTTCTGGTTTTTCTTTGAAGATGTCTGCTTCTCATCCAAGAGGTTTCTTCAGCCCTCGGCCTGTGTTCAACAGTGAAGGAACACAGGGCAGAAAACATTCTGCAGCCAAGAAGGCTCCACACCCATTTGCACTACTCAGATGACCCTCCTCCTCCTCCTCCTCCTCCTCCTCTTTCTTCTTCTTCTTCTTCTTCTTCTTCTTCTTCTTCTTCTTCTTCTTCTTCTTCTTCTTCTTCTTCTTCTTCTTCTTCTTCTTCTTCTTCTCCTCCTCCTCCTCCTCCTCCTCCTCCTCCTCCTCCTCCTCCTTCTATCTCTCCTCCTCCTCCTCCTTTTTCTTCTTCTTTCTTTTTTCTTCTCCTCCTCCTTCTCCTTCTTCTCCTGTTTCCTCTCCCCCCACTCCTCCTCCTCCACCACCACCATCATCGCCACCAAAAATAGCTATAGTAGCCACTTTGGTCTAACAGTTAAGGCATCAAGGCTGCAAAGCAGGAGTCTGAGAGTTCAAGCCCTGCCTCAGTCGTGAACGCCAGCTGGGTGACCTTGAGCCAGTCAATGTCTCTCAGCCCAGCTCAGAGGGTTGTCGTTGTGGAGAAAATAGGAGGAGGGGTATGCTTTCTGCCTTGAGTTATTTGTAAAAAAAAATAATAAAGGTGGGATACAAACAAACAATCAAACAAATAGCAACAAAGAATGATGCCCTTTGATGTAATTCTCCCTCATCCATGAACTGACTCTACCTCATCCTTTCTGACGGGTAGAGAAGATGCTGCTCAAACTCCCCCTGACATCTTATGAATGGAACTCCTATATTTAGCTTCTTACCAGGGGAACTTTGACCTCCATTTAAATTTCAATCTTCCAATGATCTATGTGTTTCCTCCCCTTTGGATTACAACAATGTCTGCATTTGCCTGGCAGACGTAGCATGCGGCTCTACTGGAAGCAGCTGCCCCATTTTTATCCACTTTTGATAGAGGAAGTAAAAGTGCAATTAAAAACAGCATTGTTCTCAGATAGGCAGTCACGCTGAAGGGGGGGGGGGAGAAAGAATGTAATCAGCGGCTTTCCTTTTCAGCAGAAAAGTACGTGTGACCAGAAAGACCTTTTCAAATAGGGTTGTACAAAGTACTGTGATATTAGATAAGACTTATTCTTCTATTCCTTAGGAGGAGATAAGCAAAAGAAGGAGAAGATAAGACATCTTGCTAGAAAGACTCGTGTTTTTAGACAAACATATCTGGCATTGGGCATGATTTTGGAGAATTCTCTTCCTGCATTTCTTTGGTAATAATGGATATTACTGTGGGGCACCAGACTAAAGCTGGATACTGGACTTCAAGGAGTGAACCTCTATTCATCCTCCCTCTTCAAGTTATGGGTGCCCGACCCAAGGTTATCAAGGGACGTAAATGAAATTTTCCCTTCTCAGATGTGGCTGGGAATTCAAAGGAGGAACCTTAGGAAAAGAGAAAATAATGTGCGGAAAAGCCCTAGAATAGTTCTTTCACAATTTGCAAAGCCCATATTTTAATAAGAGTTTCTCACAGGAAAATCTTTTCTCTGGAGTAGAATGGAAGAAGCAGGGAGAAAAAATGCCATGAGCCCTGCCTGAAAATGCTCTCCATTTTAATCAATCCATCAGAGCTGAAAGGGATCTTGGAGGTCTCCTAGTCCAACCCCCTTCTCAAGCAGGAGACCCTGTTTCGTTGGTGGGATTCAAATTGTTTTACCACTGGTTCAGGGGGTGTGGTTTGGTGGGCGTGGCTTACTGGGCGTGCTAAATCTGGGGATGAAGCACCCACAACTTCTGAAGTGCAGGCTGTTCCACTGCTTCATTCTTCTCAGGGAATTTCTCCTTAATTCCAGGTTGCTCTCTCGATTAGTTTCCATCCATTGTTTCGTGTTCTTTCTTCTGGTGCTTTGAAAAATAAGTTGACCCCCCCCCTTTGTGGCAGCCCCTTCAATACTGGAATACTGCTATCATGTCCTCCTTAGTCCTCCTTTTCTCTAGAGTAGCCAAACTCAGGTCTTGGTCTCTGTCTCTCATTCCTCAAAGAATGTTTAGTGCAGGGAAAAAGGCAGGCTTCCCAAGCAAAGCTGAATCACCGTTTTTAGAATTTTCACATAATGGGGTTTGAGGACATGTTCTCCAAGAAGAAGCCAACTGGGTGTTCCTAAAAAGAGAGGGGGGGAGAGGGAGGGAGGGAGGGAGGGAGGGAGGGGGGGAGAGAGAGAGAGAGAGAGAGAGAGAGAGAGAGAGAGAGAGAAAGAGTGCAATTGACTTTCTTCAGACTGCCAGTTCATGGCCAGCCTGACCTCCTCCTTTTTTCCCCCTCCATCCTTCCCATTTCTGGTTTGTGTCTTGTCACCTAAAATATAAACAAAGCTGGGGAAATTCAACAAGAATAATGAGAGGGGTATTGGTTCTTGGGGGAGGACGAGATGCCATTTCCTGCTTTTTCTTCCCACTATCTGCTCTGAATGGGAACATTCCAGTTGCACAGACTCTCGGGCAGATAGAGTCCATGTCACTTGGCATCTCTCAAGAGGGATGGCTGCAAATAAGAGATTTTGCAGAGCTTTCCTTCCTCCATTCCCCCACCCATACCCACCCTCCCACCAACTAGCAAACAAAAAAAAAGTAATCATTTGTTTGATGTGTTCTTCTCTTAGAGGGGGATGTGTTTTGCATCCAGTGGGTGAAAAGGAGGGAAACTCTATCTGCTTCCTTGGTGTCTGCAAAAGCTTTTGATAAGTTTCAAATGAGGACAACTCTAAATAATGACTAAGAGAGACATCTGAGGTGCCCCAAATTAATATGGGTATCTCCATTTGAAAATAAAACAAGAGCTCTGAAATCTGAGTTAAAAATAGTTCTTTGGCATTCAAATGTAAGCCTCCATCTAAAGCAGTGATGGCTAACTTTTTTGGGACCAAGTCCCCAAAAATGCAACGCATGCATGTGCCCCACACAGGTGCCCTGCCCCCCCACACTGCGTGCATGATCCCCCAATCCTACACATGCATGTGCAACCCCGCATGTGCCCCTCCCCCTACGTATTCATGGCAGAGACCCAAAGATTAGTTGGCTGATGGGAGGACCACGTACACAAAGCTGAACTGGGGTGATGGCTCACATGCCCAGAGAGAGGGCTCTGCATGCCACCTCTGGCACGCGTGCCATAGGTTGGCCATCTAAACTATCATAGTCTACATTCAAATATCCATCAGTGTTGCTAGGAAGAGGTTTTAAAGTTTGAACACAGTTCTTACAAGCAAAGACGTGCAACTAAAAATAACTAATACAATCCTTGGTTGTATAAACAGAGTCATAGGATCAAAATCACATGAAGCATTAGTACTGCTTTATAAAAGCATTAGTACTGCTTTATTCCACACCTGGAATACTCCCATCTAGTTTTGGTCACCACATTACAAAAAAAGATGTGACTTTGGAAAAAGTACAGAGAAGAGCAACTAAGTTGATCAAAGGCCTGAAGATTAAAACATATGAAGAACGGCTGAAGGAATTGGGTATGGCTAGTCTAGAGAAAAGAAGAACTAATGGCGACATGAGAGCAGTATTCCAATATTTGAGGGATTGCCACAAAGAAGAGATCAATTTATTTTCCAAAGTACCAGAAGGCAGGATAAGAAACAAAGAAACAATGGATGCAAAATGGTCAAGAGAGAAGCAACCTGGAATTAGGAGAAACTTCCAAAGAGTGATAACAATTAACTGGCGACAGCTTTTTTTTCAGAAGTTGTGGGTGCTTCATCACTGGAGATTTTAAGAGGAGACTGGACAACCACTTTTTTATTTTTTTTATTTTAATTTGATTTGTCAATTGCTTACAAGATAATATGTATAAGAATAAACATAGTTATGAATGCATGAACTGGATACATATAAGAAAAATAAAAAGAAACAATAGGACAGGGACGGTAGGCATGTTGGCACACTTATGCACACCCCCTACAGACCTCTTAGGAAAGGGGTGAGTTCAATAGTAGACAGTCTAAGGTTAAAGTTTTTGGGGTTCGGGGAAGAAAACAGAGTCAGGTAGAATATTCCAGACATTGACCAATCTGTTGCTGAAGTCATATTTGACTTTCATATTTCACTTGTTAAAATGGTATAAGGTATAAATTGTTAAAATGGTATAAGGTCTCTTGCTTGAGCAAGAGGTTGGACTAGAAGACCTCCAAGGTCCCTTCCAGCTCTATTCTAATTGATTGATTGATTAATTGATTGAAGTTGAATTCTCATGCTTCTTTCTGGGGCAGGAGAGCTCGTAAGTGTCACAGAGATTGATTTCGAACTCTTGCATCTTAAGTAACTCTAAAAATGATAAAAGGATACACCACCATATCTATTTTTGAAAGAAAAGAAAGCCCATACACCAATAAGCAGATCAGGAAAAAGAAAAATAGTAATTAAGATAAATGATGCCATGTTTCAAATCAGCAACCTTCTAATAGCAAGGCAAGTGGTAGAAATAGTGTGCTCTTAAACCCTATAATAAAAATAGGTCTGGTCGTTATTAGAGGCTCTGGTAAGGAACCTCTGTGAAGTAGCCAGTAAAGTGCTATATTTGGCCTAGAAAAAAAGTGTTCTTGATTTCTTTCAGCAAGTCAAGGTTGTCCTCAATTCTTTGATCAGGTGGTTGATAGTACATCCCTGGACCTAATTTATAGCTAGGCTTACCAGTGCTTACCACCCATAATAATTCTACGTAGGAATCTGATCTTCCAGAATTTTCTAGTATCTTACATTTTATGCCCTTTTTGATATATATATAGTGGCCACTTTCCTATCTTTTCTATAAACTTTATATTGGTATAAATACTAAACTGTATTTTCTTATGCTCTGTATTCCACCCAGTTTCTGTAATATCTTCTATATTTTCCTTTGGAACCAAGTCCCTCCACCTTAGCTTGAAATTGCCAATATTGCCATATCAACAACAATAATACATGATGCTGTCATGATCCTTTTCTATAAGTTTTTGTTCTTCCTTTCATATCTTGGCAAGATCACCCTTCACCCATGTGTCCCAAAGGTGCTTTCCCAAAAGACAGCTGGACTTTCTTGTTGATTTTTCCCTTGGAAACATTTTGTTGCTCATCCAAAAAGCTCCTTCAGTTTCCAAGGAAAAACAAACAAGAAAGTCCAGTTGCCTTTTGGAAAAGCATCTCTGGAACAACCATGACCTGGATGATTGAGAACCTGTATAGACATTTGCTTTCTTCCAACTTTGGTTCTTTCCATTATAGATTTCCTGATCTATGGACATTCATCTGAACTGCACACAGTATCTAGTATCTATGGGTTTCCTCCAGAGATCTGTTTAAATCCTGTTTTACCAATTCTTAAAGTAAGTCTGATTCCACTTGGGTTGAAATGGAACCCCTTTCTTTTGTAGCTTTTTGCCTTGTCTCCCAAATTTTCATGTGCCCCAGAGATTGAAACCCCCTTTCTGAAACCTTTCATTAAAACCTTTAAACTCTTTTTATCCAGCTGGTCTTCCGCCTGAAATAGATGGGATTTCTAAGAATGCTATCTTGGCACAGTCCTGCATATTAATCTGCTGCTAACAGCCTAAATTTGGCTTTCAGGAATGGTCAATTACATTTTTCAATGTCATCTCTGGGTTAAGTTTGACTCTTTTTTAATTTTTATAATCACTTGGCTGGAAATTTGTCTTAAAATAAAACAGACCATCCCTGATCTTCCAATGCCAAGTTGGAGACTACTGTAGTATATCTCTTGATTGTTTAGAGTACTGTTTCAAAGCTGCATGAAGGATTCCAGTGAGATAATTGGAAATTCCAGCAAAAGTAACAGGAATTTTAGAAATAGCACACTAGATCTCAGGTTAATTGTTTTATTGCATGCATAAACTGAAATCACAGGACAGTTCCTCCTAGGGATTTCCTTAATTGATTAACCTTGCCCAATTTCTGATCATTGGCTTATTGACAACCTCACCTAAGGGAATACAAAATTGCCCTTAGGTCTTTAGGGTGAACAGATAATTTTAATGCCATATGGCTCTATTCCTTTTAAAAATAAAATATTATTAATGATAAAATGTGAAAGCCTTTCTAAGCATCCACATTAATTGCACCTCAACATCTTTTAAAAAGCAGGAAAAAAAATGAAATTTGTGGTTTTAATCATATTTTATAGTCCTTATAAAGTCCTTATGCACTGAAAAATGGTGTTTGATTTCGTTGTACGAGGTGCAATGACAATAAAGTCAACTAAACTAATTTATGATTTCAGGGTGGCAAAAATGAGTTACTTTCGGAAAGCATGTATTGGATGCACAAAATATCCAGGTACATCAACTTTTGAAAGCAAGGCCATCGTAAAAAAGTTGAGGCATTATGGCTGCCAGAGTAGTTTGGGTTTCAGAAACAATTTCATTACTTTCAACAGAATAACATTGTCAGAAGGTCTTCTATTCCAACCCCCTGGTCAAGCAGGAGACGATACCATTTCATACAAGGGGCTGCACAGACTTTTCTTGAAAACCTCCAATGATGAAGCACCTGCAACTTCTGAAGGCAAGCTGTTCCACTGGTGGATTGTCCTCACTGTTAGGACATTTCTCCTTAATTCCAGGTTGCTTCTCTCCTTGGTTAGTTTCTGTTAAGTCCTGAGCATGGGCGCAAGGAACGGAGACGAGGCATCGAACTGTGACTTCAACTCTTTATTCGTGACTTCAGAACAGAGCAAAATACTTGGGCAGCAGCAGCTCTTTTATAGAGCTGGCTGCTGTCACAAAAACCAATGATTTGAGTTTACTGCTCTAACAAGCGTCCAATCAGAGAGACCCGCTGTCAGCCAATCAGATCGGCCAGAAACGACCAATCATGACTGGCTATTCGCGGGCCAATGAGAAGTGCAGGATTACGAGCCTGCTGTTAAAGTAAAGCTATTAGGGTTGTTACTGAACACGTTAGCTTAATCCTTAACAGTTTCCATCCATCATTTCTTGTCCTGCCCTCAGGGGCTTTGGAGAATAATTTGACTCCCTCTTCTTTATGGCAGCTCCCCAAATACTGGAATCCTGCTATCATGTCACCCCTAATTCTTCTTTTCTTTAGGTTAGCCAAATCCAAATCCTGCAACCCAGTGATGGGATTCAATTTTTTTTACTACTGGTTCTGTGGGCATAGCTTGGTGGGCGTGGCAGGGGAAGGATACTGTGAAATCTGGTATTTGCCAGTTCTCCGAACCACTCAAAATTTTCACTACCAGTTCTCCAGAACTGGTCAGAACCTGCTGAATACCACCTCTACTGCAACCATTCTTCATATATTTTACCCTATTTTTGTTCCTCTTCTCTACACTCTTTCCATAGTTTCAACATATATTTTTAAAAATATATATCTTTTCTTGCACTTGGATATGGCACCTGGTGCTTGGGTGTGGCATATTTTACAATCACATTTTCTTCATTTTACATTGTCAAGCCATTTAGTTGCCTTCTGAATATTTTAAAGAATCTCTTTGTGTATATTAAAATCCATCAAGTTCTAGTTCATGATTTAAGAAAAAAAAATACACCAAGTTCTTCCTACGAATGTCTTCTATTGCTCTTTCCTAGCAAAGCCCATTTGCAGAAGTCCTCTAGATTTTTAGCAGTCCTTTAGATCTTCTTATCACTATGCTAAATCTGCCTAATTCCAAATGCAGTATGGATAAATGTGTAAGGAAAGCTTATGGAAGTGTGTTAAGAACATGAACATTTATGCACGTTTGTATATATACAGTGGTGTGTGGTTGACTGAGAACCAGACAGATTTGCAATAACTATTAGTGTAATGCAACAAGGAGCAAGGAACTGAAACTTGATAGATCAAAGAACAAGGTGATTGTATTTAACAGAGGAAATGGACTGAATGTTTGACAAATGGTCAGCAACTAGTGCATTAAATAAATGTTGTAGAACTTTCACTAAAGAAGGAAAATGGATGGAGTCATTTTAAGTCAGGGAAATGTTGCAAAAAGAAAGAGGGTGGTCTCTTGGGAGGAATTATACAAAAATATGTTTATGCCCATGTTGATATATGGAAGAGGAGGAGGAGGAGGAGGAGGAGGAGGAGGAGGAGGAGGAGGAGGAGGAGGAGGAGAGTTTTGGGTGCTCCATCACTGGAGGCTTTTAAGAAGAAACTAGACAGCCATTTGTCTAAACTGGTACAGGGTCTCCTGCTTGAGCAGATGGTTGGATCAAAAGACCTCTAAGGTTCCTTGCAACTCTGTGTTCTGAATGTAGATCAAATGCAAAATTGCATTTCTAGTTTGAATTAAGCACAGTGAGGTAGTTTGGCCATAAAAGGAGAAATCCTCAGGCACCAACCTGCAAAACAAGTATGTGAAGCAAGAATGAATGGTTGGATGGACTTGAAAAGTTTAAAGAATTTAGAAAGTGGAGAGGTTAAAAAAAAAAGTTAAGAACCAGTGTAAGGATGAGACACAAATGCCGAATGGTATTTCTGCAAACTAGATTTGATTGATGAAGTGCCATAAGATTGGTGTCATTTCTTAATGCCCCCATACATAGATTGCCTCTAGGAAACCAGATTTAGATATATTTCTTTTTCATACTTCATACCCTTAATTTATTTGGATTACCACCTCAAAAGGAAATAATATGATGAATTTGTATGTGTGTACATTTAACTATCCATCTTAATTCATAATAGCAAGCCCTTTTTTCTTTTTCTTTTCTTTTGGATTCTGGCTGTAGCACAGGAGAATTTTAGATTCCTCAAGATGTAGATAACAGAATAACAGAGTTGAAAAGAACCTTGGAGGTCTTCTAGTCCAACCCCCTGATCAAGCAGGAGACCCTACACAGTTTGAAACAAGTGTTGTCCAGTCTCTTCTTTAAGAGCCTCCAGGGATGAAGCACCCACAACTTCTAAAGGCAAGCTATTCCACTGGTAGATCGTTCTCACTGTCAGAAAGTTGCTCCTTAGTTCTAGGTTACTTCTTACAAATTTACAGGTACCAACAATGTCATAAGAAAAATCCTGCTGGGTTGTTTCTCATTTCTGTAGAAAGCTGTGGAATGTTTCTACAGAACGTAGGGAGGGAGTTGGCAACATCTGTGCTATGTGTGTGTCTGTGGGTGTTGATGAAAGGACAGATGGAACCTTGTCTTCTTTGGATATGCACCAACATCACACATCAATTTGGTAGGGCTTTCATAGAGATACTCCATCCAACATCTTGCAAATTTTGATCTGTCTGTCTGTCTGTCTGTCTATCATCTATCTATCTATCTATCTATCTATCTATCTATCTATCTATCTATCTATATCCACCTTTCTTAAATTGCAGCATTTCACCTATCACAAACTCAGAAGCTACAAAGGTTGAGCTAAGGCTGGTTAGTGGCTGGCTGAGAAAATGCCAAACAGACAATAGAAATACACTTTGACGAGAGATAATGACATCCTACTTCTGAATTATTAGAACATATGTAAAACCAAAGTGTGTTTCTAAATGCATGGACATTGGCTGCCATCTTCCTGTCCTCAATACACTAGCACCACCATCATTAGGCACAAACTCTGCTCCTAGCTCAGTTCCCAGGAGCGCTATAGGAGGCAGAATACACATATGCATACACATATAAAAAAACATGCATGGACATGTAGACCCATGGAGAAACATAAATCCATTTATAGACAGCTCAGAAATATCCAAGATAAATAAATACATCATATATAAATACTGAGCAATTTCTAGAGGTCATTGCCTCAAGACTCAGTAAGACCATGTCTTTTCCCCATTCCACTCGTACAGACCTTTGGCTTATATTACAGTTTAAATACCAGCCACTCTAAGGGAACCTGATCCAGAAATTAAGTTCATTTGCCAAGACTTTCTCCAACCCCCACTAAGGGAGGGGGAGGGAAGCCTGGAGACTTACTTGCTTGCATGCAACGTTCTGCTCATTCCTGGGGGTCTGAAGAGCATCTTGTAAGCCTCGAGACATTGAGTTGGCAAGGAGATCTGTCTCCTTGAGTAAACTTCAGAGGCTCACCATTATCACACTATGGCATAAATGCCATGACAGCATTTTGAAATGGGCTCAAGTTTCTGGACTTGCTAATTCTCTTACTCAGAAAAAGCAACTAAAGATAGTGTATGAAATGCTGGCAAGGCCTCTCTGTTGGTTTGGCTCTAGCCAAAAGGCTTGCTATTTAACCCCCTTGCCCTACGAAGCATTTAAACATTCCTCGGACCTTCACATTCAACAAGGAGTCCAGTTGGAAGAAAAGAGCCTCAGCTGAAATCAAAGTAGTACAAGTCTGATCTTTCCTTATTATCCACACTGGGGACTTTAAAAATGTGTCCTGAAAAGACACATGTGCTTCCCTGTCTCAAGAAATTCTCTTTCTCTTACATCCTTCAGTTTGTTGTTATTAGCAAGGGGAGGGGGAACAAAAAGGCATGTCCTGACATCAGAGTGCAATTGGCACAAATTATACAATTGATTCTCAGTTTTTCTGCAATACCATCATAAAGTGTTGGGATCTGCAATTTCCCTGGATTTTCATAAGTTGTCCTTTTGGCAAAGGAATTCTGGGAACTGCAATCCCAACAGAGCCAGAAGATAGCACTAGCACTAGCACTTAGACTTATATACTGCTTTACAGTGCTTTACAGCCCTCTCTAAGCAGTTTACAGAGTCAGCCTATTCCCCCCCTCCCCCCAACAATTTTGGGTCCTCATTTTATTGACCTCGGAAGGATAGAAGGCTGAGTCAACCTTGATCCTTGACCTGTGAGGGTCGAACTCATGGCAGTGGGCAAGGTGAGTCTGCAATATTGCATTCTAACCACTGAGAGGGAGGGAGAAAGGGAAGGGGAAGGGGAAGGGGAAGGGGAAGGGGAAGGGGAAGGAAGGAAGGAAGGAAGGAAGGAAGGAAGGAATAACATGTAGACTTATATACTGCTTTACAGTACTTTACAGCTCTGTCTAAGCGGTTTACAGAGTTAGCCTCTTGCCTCAATAATCTGGGTCCTTGTTTTATCCACCTTGGAAGGATTGAAGGCTGAGTCAACCTTCCTCCTGAGGAGATTTGAATTGCCAAATTGCAGGCAGCTGGCAGTCAGCAGAGGTAGCCTGCAGTACTGCACTCTAACCACTACACCACCGAGGCTCATAGTTTCTGATCCAATATATTGTATAAAGACATAATATGGTCAGTTTAATAACTTTGGTAAAGCATGTTGTATAAATACAGCCAATGAGAATGGGAAAGTACCATCAGAACAAAATTGGGAATGGGGGAGAAACAGACAGAAAATAGGATGGGAAATCTAATTAGTGGAAAAGTTATGTTTTGGATCAAAGAGCAGAATTCTCAAATTCAGCTCATTGCTTCAACTATGAGTAAGCCAGCCTCTGGAAATGATTTCATCTCTACCTTAAATCTTTTCCCCTTAGTCTTGTACAAAATTGTATTTGTTGACCTTTGATATTTTTAATATTATTACATTGTTTCTTCCTAGAAGAAAAAAAGGGAAACAAACTGATAAACCTTACCTTTTTTACTTCCCCTATAAACCAGATTATTTATTATTACTATTATTATTTAACACCACATTTCATCTTATGATACCTTGGTGGTATATAAAAGATAATTAAAACATGCACATACATCAATAAGATTAGATCCTCAATCCACTCCTCTGAAGATTGTTGGCAATAAAATAATACCTTTGTTTTTTCACTGACTGGGGGAAAAAAGAGAAATTCCAAGCTTTACCTCATGGATTCTTGTAGAAAAGAAACTATGGCTTTGTAATTGCAAACTGACTTCAGCGGATATCTGGTTTGGTACAGAAGAATTTAAGAACCCCAAAGAAAAACTTCAGACACGGATTATTAGCTGGAAGGTACAAGCAGATATGATTTTACTTTTTGGAAATTGCATCTTGCCCATTGGTTTAAACATTATTTCTTAAAGATACCATACATAAGTACAATATGTTGGGGGAAGAAGGATGCTTAGTTATGAGATAGATAATTTTCTTAGAGATGAGTTCCTGGTGGTAAATGCAAAAGTTAGTAGTCACAAAGAATGTCAATACCTACTCTTGAAATTGACCATGGAATTGAGAACTATTTTTTTTTTTGGACTTTGGCACAAATCACACTTTGGCATAGATATTGTGGTTCCTCCACAATAATGTAAATGGAAAAGCATTTTAACAGTGGGTGAAAAGGGTTTCTCAGAGTGATTGGTTACGTAGAACAAAATATAGTCTGTGGTTATTGGAAGTTTTTTTTTTTTTTCAGATTGTTACTATTGCTCATTTACCCCAACTATGAGTAATAAGGGTTTTTATGCTGTTTTGTATATAATTATATGATATTGTACAAACAAAGCCAAAAAGCAAGGATGATGGATATATGCCATACTCTATATACTTTCTGTGGTCACATGCTTCCAAAACCAGAATAGAATGGAATGGAATGGAATGGAATGGAATGGAATGGAATGGAATAGAATTCTTTATTGCCCCAGTGTTTTTGGACACAATTTGTATAAATACCCAGTGTTCACAGAACACAGTTGGAAGGGACTTTGGAAGTCTTCTAGTCTAACCCCCTGATCTATACCATTTCAGATGAATGGTTATCCAGACTCTTACAAACAACAAGGTAATAAAATCAGGGTACTGTACATACAGATGTACAAACAACTAAACAACAAGGTAATAAGATATCAACAGGAGAAGGCAGTAGAAAAGATCAGACGGATACTATTTTACTATTACTATTGGTAAGTTAAATAAGGTTCTGTAATGAATACACAAGACAGCCTTGTAGGACAGAGGGAAGATCTAGCACCAAGGCAATAATCAGATAAATTAGACTTGAGGAGCTAGGGCAAGAAGGTGGTTCTACCAAAAAGCCTCAGAAACCCCTCCTCCCAATTGACATGAAGATAAAGGAGGGAGAAAGAGAATCACATTTAGATGATTGAGGTCAGTCTTAGAAGTAGACCAGACTAAAAAACAGACATGTAGATTTAAAGCTACTTTTATTAGAATAGCTATAATAACAGAATCTCTTCAAGTCTGTAAATACATATGGTATTACATTATATGGAAGGCTGTGATCTTTCAAGAAAACAGATCTGACTTCAAAATTTTTGAGAATGGCAACATTTAAGACTGTTGGATGGTTTCCCATCTAAATACAATGGGTCCTGCTTGCTTTGGATTTAATACATTGACTGAGCTCTGCTACTGTGGCTTCACAAATCATAATTTATGTCCTGGAATGAAAAGCTGTCTCAACCAATTATAGTTCATGTAGCAGATTATGTTTAAGCAAACTATGGCTTACTGCAATGAGATACAACATGGATGGGATGATGGAAAAAAGTGTTCAGTTTTGCTTTTGCATCTGTAATCAACAATTCCAAAAGTAGGGAAGTCCAAGAAGTCATACAGTTTTAGTGCAAGGGCAATTATTTCTTTATCTAGTGTTTTTTCCTCTTATCCTACCTCATAACCCTGTTACTCATAAATATATCTAAAAGTAAATGAGGAAATGTTGTATGCAATTTTCTTCCTTCTCTCTCTCCCGCTTCCTTTCTTCCTTCCTTCTCTCCCTCCCTCCCTTCTTCCCTATTTTCTGTATTCCTCTTTTATATCATTTATCAATCTCCATCCATCCTTCCTTCCTTCCTCCCTCCCTCCCTCACTTCCCTTTTCCACCCACACCTCTTCGTTTTACAAGCCTATTCATTTCCTTTCTCTTCCCCCACTTATTGTTAATTTTTACCTAGCCAGGATTCACTTAGCATTTGCTTTGGGGATAATTGACAGGCAAGATGACACCTATAGGAAAGAAAGCCATAAATCAGAAATAATTTCCAAAATTGGTTGAAGGGCTGAAGCGTTGAATAGGGAAATTCAGGTAAAAATCTCTTTATTAGGCTTGACAGGAACAGCAAATGTCAGCAGAGGATTTTTCTCTTGTGTTGGAGATTAATTTTGTGGGTCCTTCTCCTCAGCTGCTTTTGTGCTGGGTATATGACTCTTCTCTAACAATTCTATCTCTGCCACTTGCTTAAGACAGAAAGGTAGGTTGCTTATTTGTCCTTACTTGATGAGCAATTACAGATGAGCAGGAAGGGAAAACCATAGTTATTATTTAGTTTGCCTGCTGGGCTAAAATTCACAGATATTGTAACTTGATATTCACTTGATATTCACTTTATATTGTAACAGAAAATACGACTTCATCAACAGAGTGGTCAACGCCTGGAACGCCCTACCCGATTATGTTGTTACAGCCTCGACCCTCACAGTTTCCACCTCAAACTGTCTACCATGGACCTCATCCCATTCTTAAGAGGTCCTTAAAGGGGGCCTGAATAAGCGCCCCAGTGTGCCTATCGTCCCTGTCCTCCTGTCCCCATTTATCTGTATTTACTTCCTTTGTTCTTGTTTATATTCATACTTATACTTGTTGTCTTGTACATGTTTGACAAATAAATGAATACAAATAAAAAATAAATAAAACTTCCTACAATATTGAGAAAAAGACCTTGGAAGAATACCTGTGGAAAACGTTAAGATTAATTTTATCCAAGAAGAAACCTCCCAGTTCCTTATCACTGCAAAACTGTAATACCAAGAGAAATGGTTGGTCATGCCAAAACAAAGACTCCCTTGCAATTCAATCCAGTGACAGCAAAGATTAAAAAAAACATGAGAAGGAGTGGATGCATTCAGGTCCACCAGCTCACATTTCTGCTTCTTCTTCAGATTTTCCAAGGTCGATTTTAAGAAAGAAAGAAAAAACCCTTCCTGTTGACACATTGCTAAGTTTATCTGCAGATTTTTAATTTCAGACTGGAGCTGGGCCTCAGTGGCCCTTTGCAAAACTTATCACACTGATGAGGCAGAGAAAGGTGATGGAGGAATGGTCTCAGTTTCTCCAACCAGTTTTCAAGGGCAGGACTGGCTCTTAATCGTGTGGATAGCATGGAAAAGGAGGAAAAAGAAGAAATCACAACAAAGGAGGCCTCCATGTCTGATCCCTTCCTTTTGGAAAAGCAGGAAGGCAGAATGGTCTAAAAAACAATTGTCAGATTTAAAAGGATCCTTCTTGATGCTATAAGAATATAAACAAATCAAGAGAGAACAGAAAGGTCCATCCAAACTGTACCCTCAATATAGAAATCATACAGCCCACATATACAGATGTTGAGACTCTGGAAAGAGTGCAGAGAAGCGCAACAAAGATGATTGGGGGCCCAAAGGCTAAAACATATGAAGAACAGTTGCAGGAATTAGGTGTCTAATCTAGTGAAAAGAAGGACTTAAGGTGACATGATAGCAATCTTCCAATATTTGAGGGGCTGCCCCAAAGAAGAGGGGGTCAACCTATTTTCAAAAGCAACTGAAGGCAGAACAAGAAGCAACGGATGGAAACTAATCAAGGAGAAAATCAACATAGAACTAAGAAGAAATGTGTTGACCGTGAAAACAATTAATTAGTGGAATGACTTTCCAGAAGTTGCTGGTACTCCATCACTGGAGGCTTTCCAGAAGAGATTGGACTGGAATAGTGTAGGGTCTTTGGCTTGTGCGTAGGGCTGGAATAGAAGATCTCCAAGGTCCCTTCCAACTCTGTATTTCTGTTCAGTTCTATTTTTTAAAATATTTGGTGAAAGCTCATACAATATACATTGAGCACACACACTTAGGATTGCACTGGAAGGAGCCCTTTGGATTCCTTAATACGTAAGGCTACTTCTGCCTCTTGACATTCACTCTGATACTTGGAGAAAAAGGCTGAAGAGGCTCAGTGCTTCCTCCCAAACCACTCCAGGATAAGATGATAAGAAGATTACAAGTAAAGCCGCTGTTTAGCAGTTCCACCATCTCCCGTCAGATGCAGCAAGTTAAATTACTGTCCTGCCCGCCAATGAATTGATCATCCACTCAGCCGCTCTAACCTAGGGGTGAAAGATCCTTGACAGGGATAAGTCAACTAATCTCAGGAAAGTTTATTTTACTTGGGTGGAGTTGAACAAGTGTACTTGAAGGATCTTCTGTCAAGACACAGGGGCCAAGCATGTCAATTCTCAGGTGTGTGTGTGTGTGTGTGTGTGTGTTTGTGAATGGCCTGAAGAAACTGACTCCCTCCCCCCCAAAAAGCCTCTCCCATTGTAATGGTAGAATTTAAAGTAGTCCAATGCAATTGATTGGTAATACATTCAGGACCACCATGACTATTGCTCCTATAAGGCAAGGCAAAGCAAAGCAAAATGAAGCCTAGGCGAGTAACCTTTCTTGTGCCTTTTCTTGAAAAAGTGCTTTCTCAAGAGGCAACTGGACTTTCTGTTTTTTCTTTGAAGNGGAGCCGCCGAAAGGCAATAAAAGCCGCGGCCGTTTGAATTTTGGGTTGTTCGGTTCGCGATGTTGAATAAACAGTTTTGAATGACAGACACCGCCTCGGAGCTTCTTTCCGGACACAACACTGGCGACGAAGGTGGGATTCCACCCTTAACCGAACCTGTGTCCAACGAAAGGCCAGCTTCCACAATGGCGAAGATCGCTCCACCCGCTCCCTTCAACCCCAACCTAGA